>JANIJG010012713.1:0-14680 GCA_024611175.1 Megaceryle torquata
TTAAGGTTCATTTGCAGATGCCTGCAATCAAAATCTGGCTATTATTGTAGCAAACCTACCAAAAAAAAAAAAAGCGTGCCCCACTCCTCTTCACAGAGAGGGGCCGTGTATCGCCTCCGAAAACAAAGCCTCCATCCGATCCTCTTGATCACGAGTTTTCTGTATGTAAATAAAACCTCTTTGACAGCACTTTCCTCCCTCGAAGCTTTCCCGTGTATTTATTTTAAAAGTTATTACCTCGGAAAAAAAAAAAAAAAAAAAGAAAAAAAATCGTTTTCAGTCCTTAAGGGCAAAACTGTTAACTGCTTTGAGCAGGAAGACATCTGATCTCTCATAACTACCCCCTGCCTCTTGCCAAACAGAGTAAATATCTGATCGCAAATGAAATACCTGCGTACAGAGAGGGAGAGAACAACCCTCGGCGGGTGGGAAGGGAGACACTCGTATTATGCAATGATCACGGTTCACTGTACACTCGCTGTCTTAACGAGTGGATGACACCGGTGCGATAAATAGCAACCATAGTCGGGTGACACAGAGGACAATTACAACGCGTGATTGCATTTATTGCCCATTTCCCGCACCGAATATAGTGCAACTTTGCTTCATCTCATCCACCTTCTCCGCGCACGGGGAGCTGGGGCTCCACCGGGCTGCTTGTCTCGCCACCTCGGGCGGGCAGATAGCCACAGATGCCGGGCTCTGACTGCCCGGGACCACGAGGCATGAGGGAGGCATGAGTGTGTGTATGTCCCGGGGTGTGGCCGAAGGAAGCTCCGGAGAAGGGTCGTCCCCCCGCAAGCTGCCCGGGAGCTGGCTCCGTAGCTAACAGCCGTCCTCCAAACCGGCTTCAGAAACAGTCCAAAAGACTCAAGAGAATGATCTAGGTCGAAGCGTCGGTAACCAGTCCCGATCCATCGGAAACTTTGATGTTCAGCTCGTTTTAATTCCTTTCTCGCGTCTGGAGATAAATGCATAATATCTGTTATCACAATGCCTCTCTCCTGGCTCCAGGTGTCATCTAGAGCAAGACAATGAGACAAAAATCTCCCAACCTCTGACATTAAATATTACCTCGGCATACACCTCGTTTCAGGACAAAACTTAGACTTGATGAACACTCTTGATTCTATTTTCCTGACATTCTTTCTAAACAAATCAGGAGCCTTATCTTCCTTCCTTAAAGTGCTGCCACACGCCAGCCTCACAGCAGTTCGTTAAAAACAAAACAAAACAAAAACAAACAAACAAACAAAAAACAACAACAAAAACAAAACAAAACAAAACTAATAAACCTCCTCTGTTTAGCAAACGGCTTATTAACCAAAGCGATCACAACAGGAGAGGGAGATCCTTGTGGCGTTGTCCCTCCCGGAGAATAAACGCGCTTTCCACTGCCCGCGGGCGTTTTATCCTCGCGAGTGGTCTGTAAAGGACAAAAGCTTGTGCTTTGTGCGGACCGGGGAATATCATTCACATAATGATTCGAAGGGGCTCCCTCATGATTTACAACCATGAGGATGCTGGAGAAATTGGACAACGCACCCCAATTCATCAGCACCAGTTACCACAGATTAATTATGTTGTGTCATTTCGTGGTGGGGATGCTGCCCACGGCCCAAGGGATACAGAAGCGAGGATGCTGTGGCATCCCAGGCTGGAAAGGAGAGGCGGAGGTGGGCCGAGGGGCAGCCTGGAGCACAGGGGGGTGGGGGGAGAAGGGGCGGTAGGAGGAGGAGCTGGCTGGGACGGGCCGTCGCTGCTTGCTGCTCCTGGAGCCGGTCAAACTGCACAGCCACTTCCCCCAGGAGCTTCCCTTTCATCTCCCCGCTCCTGGCGCCTGCAAAACAGCCTCAGTTTGTCTGCAACGTCTCTCCTCCCCCTGCGGTCCCTCCCTCCCCGTCCCACTCCAGCTGAGAGCCCCAGGACCGGGGCGCCCAGAACCCGCCCCAGTTTACGGGGCCTGATGATGCCGGAGGCGGGGGGGCGGTGGCTGAGGAGCACGGGAAGTTAGGCACTTTCTGGGCATCCTTGGGTCTGACCGTGCTCTGTGCGGTGCTTTCTGATGGCACCTCGGAGTTGGGGGCCACACGGGTGGGAAACAGCCCCAGGGAGCGGCCGCCCCGAGCCGGGCAGCGCCCGCCGAGCCTCGACGGCCGAGAGCCTGGGACCGCCCTCCCCGGGAACGGGGTCTAATCGAGGACACGAAGGGGGAGTACGACGCAAGGGAAAGCCCCCGGACTCACGTCGGCTCCCCGGGTCGGGAGAAATCCCTGCTGGTCTGAGGCTGGGCAGCTGCTCTGAGACCCTGGGTAGAGGGAAAAGCCTTAATTTCTGTAATTTTCTTCAAGCTCCATCTGGGCAAAGTTTCCGTCCTGGCATTCAGTGCCGTGTGGGGTTTCATTCTCCTATGTTAACTGATAGGAGGAGGATGAAGGAGGGGAGGGATAAGGGAGGAGAGAAACCTCTAAGTTCAGACTTTAGACAGCAAATGCTCCAACCTCATGCGGGGCTAACACTGAAGGCAGCAAACACTGTGAGCAAATCCTGCCATGCTTTGCTATCATCAGCACCCCTGTGGCAGCCAAAAGGCAGTCAAGCGGCAGTCAAACCAGGCTGGATGTGCCAGCTTCTGTTACATGCTTCATAGTGCTGAGGGAAGCTTGTCTCTTGGTCCCCCTCCTTCCTCCAGCCTCCCAAAGGATGGCAGCACAGAGAAAACTCTCCAAGACGACCATGTGAGAGCTTGCACACCTAGGCCACAGCCAGATGCCCAGGGAGAGAACCTGTACCCAAGGGACGTGATTGGTGTCACCATGACCTGCTCTCCTAGCTCTCCTTCTCCAGGCGCCCTTCCAGCAGGCATTGACTTTGGGAGCACGGTATAATTATCTGTAGCATTTTCAGCAACCCCACAATGGCTTTCCACGGGCGGTGCATTGTTCTTGACACACATGCATTGTTCCTGCATGTCCATCAATTCTCATTTACTTGTCACGGTGCAGGAAGCATGGAGAAGGGAAAGGAAGGGAAGGGGGAGAGAAGAGGGACAAACTCAAATCCAATGCAGAAGCAGAGCTTGCAAGGCTGTGTCTGGCTGACTGCAGTCCTACATCTCTGTATCTCCCAGCAAAGAGATGAGATCTGTGGGGAAGAAATGACAAACTGAGGACAGCAAGAGCATCTGGATACGCATCAGATTGTGTGGTCAACTATTTTCAACCCTGGAGAAAAGCCTGAATCAGGGTTCTGTTGCCTGAAATGGTGCAGGATGCCTCAGCCAGCTTAGTTGTGATGGGGCAGTGAAAGGCATCACTTCTTTTTGCACATCTTGCTTGCCTTTAATGCTTAACCCATCGAGGTCTGCAGTAATACTGTTAGCAATAAGTAATGAGTGTGCAAACCCTACTATTAGTCCCACTGATGAGTGGGGTTTTGTAACATGACTTTTTATACACGTCCTCCCACACTCCTTCCCACAACACAGTCGCATGTCCTGGTCCAAATTTGCTATCTGTGGCACCAGGTAAGATGCTATCAGAGCTGGGGCAGCTCAGACACTTCTTGTCTGACTAGGGGAGTTGGATGACCGGGACTGTTAAGAGGTCAAGGGGACCTCTGGGCCTAGCTCAATACAGACCAAATACAGGGATTTTCTCGCCTGGCCTGGGCAGAGGAGCATGGCCCAAAGAAAAAATGCACTGGACTAATTCTCAAAAAATCATCTCCCAAACTACCCTCTAGGAAAATCTACTATAATCATCCAGACTGTAGAGCAAGTGGGAAGTAGTGATTTGTGTTAGCAGGACTGGGGACTTCCAAGACTTGCTGCATAGGTTGTCAGGAAAGTCAGGAGTCCAAATTGAACACAAGATGAGCTAGTGGAATCTTGCATGTTTTTGGTGGGTTTTTTTGGTTTGTTTGTTGTTTGGTTGTTTGGTTGGTTGTTTTTTTCCTTTCTTTTTTCTTTTTTTTTTTTTTTTCGGAAGGGATATAACCAAAATCTCCCAGGAAGCAAAGTCTTGCAGCTGTCCAGGACTGAGCCCACAGCTTTGTCTGAGCTACCCCTGAAGCCAGGGCTTGGGTGAGGAGCTGCACTGCACAGTCCCAGAGCTGGGCAGATGCACTGCCACCTTTCCAGAGAATTTTGGATTTTAGAGCCTCAGCTATAAATTATAACAGCAAAATGGAACCAAAACTTTGGTTCCCTGGACATAAAAAAAAAGGAGAGAAAGTTGCAGGCACAGTATGAAATAACACCTGGTGTAAGATTAAAATAATTATGAAAAGAACAATATGTATTTGCTTTTATCCATGCGGTAATTAGAAACTCTTTCTAAAGGATACTCTTTATTCATACCACTGGTAGGAAGTCAAAAAGTGAGAGAATCCCTTTCATAGTACTGGTTTGATATGCCTCTTAATTAAGGGCTGCGTTCCCCTAATTTATTAAAGCTCCTCTATTCATCACGTGTGTAACTGACGCTGGAAAAAAAAAAAAAATAATTACAGATGTAACCTCTGCAGAGTGGTTTTGCTCGACTTGGGTCCTACTGCCGAGGAAACGCAAACAAAAAAAAAACAAAAAACAAAAAACTTTTCAGATAAAAAATGAGAGGCACGAAACAGATGCCCGCGTTTCTCTGCGGGAGAGTTTTGTCGAGCGAGGGTCCAGCATCTCCCACCCACCCACACACACCCTGAACCCTCTGCCCTCGGAAAAGCACCTTGTTTCTTAGAGGACCCGGCCGGGGGCCGGGCGGACCCCGGCCCAGGGCGGCCGTCTCGGCTCAGGAGCGGTGATACCCGACGGGGCCGGGACGGCCGGGACGAGCCGAGCCGACGGTGAGAGAAGGCACAGCCGCGATCTTCTGAAGTTTCCTCTTCGCCTAATCATCAGCGTTAATTACTCCGGCGGCTTTTTTTGTTGCTTTGGTATGATTATAGCCCTGGACGGCTCCTTAATAGTACAGCTCCGCTGGCTGCCCGTGTCATTAACTCCTAATTCATTTCGGAGGGGACGGGGGGAGGGGGAACACCCCAAACAAAAAAAGCCCGGAAAAAAAAAAAAAAAAAAAAGGAAAAAAAAAAGGCTTCTACCCGCCCTCCCGCTCCCGAGCCAATGGCATGAGTCACCCCTCGACGTCAGGCCCCAGCGCGGGCCCTGATTGGCCTACGGGGCGTTTACTCCACTTCCCAAAGGAGGAAAGAGACGGGGAGCCCCCAGAGGGGGGAAAAAAGGGGGGCGGCCCCGCAGCGCCTCACTCGCGCAGTCCCCACGCAGGGCCGGGCAGAGGCGCAACGCAGCTCCCCGGGCGGCCCCGCTCCAGCCTCCCTCCTCACCCGCGATGGCTTCTCCTTCCAAGGCGAAGGAGGTTTTCTCCTCCGACGAGGAGGGCCCGGCGGCCGGCGCCGAGGAACACCACAAAGTCAAGGTGTCCAGCTTGCCTTTCAGCGTGGAAGCCCTCATGTCCGACAAGAAACCCCCCAAAGAGCTGCCGCTGGCCGCGGCGGGGGGCAGCGCCGACGGGGCGGCGGTGGGCACCTCCAGGAACCTGCTGCTGTCGGGCCACGGCTCCCGGGACGCGCACAGCCCCCCCGGGGCGCTTACAAAAACCTTCGACACCGCTTCAGTCAAATCGGAGAACTCGGAGGACGGCACGTCCTGGATCCAAGAGGCCGGGAGATACTCTCCTCCGCCAAGTGAGTGGCCGGGGAAGAGGCGGGGGCGGCGGAGGGCTGCGGAGTGCTGCGCGGGGCTGTGAGGGAGCCGCCGGCGGACGGGGAGAGAGGGCGAGGCGGACATCACTCCGTCCCGGGCTCCCAGCCCCGGCTTTCGAGCTGCGCTGCTCCCCGGGCGCCGAGATGCACGGGAGCACGAGAGATATATAAATTTGAATTATATTAGATTACATTATATATATATTTTATATTTACGTGTGTGTGATTTTTATACGTATATTACATATTTCTTCATATAGATGTTATGGTTTTATATTTATAGAGTTATATGCTTATATATTTACATATAGTTATATACTTGTGTATATAAAAATATATGTTTTTAAAGACATAGAAAGTTCAGGCACTATCATGGACCATCTCCCTTTCCCGACACAGCTCACCGGCTGCCAGTTATATTATCTCTTTGCAACGAGAACTGGAAATTCCCCATTTACTTCCCCCTTGTACTAAACAGTGCAAAGTAATCTCTTAAATTTGGGAATTGTCCCTTCCAGCCTTTTCGCGCTTTCTGCGCTCTGACTCCCGCCGCGGTCTCTCCCGGCACAGTGTTTGTTTCTCTCTCCCTCGTTGCATGCATCCTGTCAAAGTTCCCCGAGCTGGGCCTGACCTCTTTAGCCTCTGCGATCTCTGTCGACCCCGTCCCCACTGCCTTAGGGACACGAGATCCCAAGGTGACAGGTCACTTCTTAAACCTTTTCGCTGATCGAGCCGCGCTGCTCTGAATTGCATTTCTCTTTCGGTGAGATTCACTGAAAAAAAAAAAAAAAAAAAAAAAGGTGGGGGTAAAACAAAAATTGCTTTTTAAAAGTAAAAAGCCCCCAAACTACCTTCAGGAAAAAGTGAGAACCGTAGCTCGTCAGTGCTGGGCTTTTTGCCTTCCCCTCACTAAGAACCTTGCCGCCTGGGCTGTACACCTGTATGAGCAGATCGATCCGCGCTCCTCCACCCATCCCTCACTTGCCTGATGTAAATTAAACGCTTTGTTTTATTTAAGTTAATGACTTTACAGACGCGAATTGTTGAGCCGGATAGTCTCGCAGAATTTGCTCCTGTAATCTAATATTGCAAGAAGGAAGTTTAGTGCTATTACAGTTCCTATTTTTTTTTTTTTTTTTTTCTTTTTTTTTTTTTTTTTTTTTTTTTTTTTTTTTTTTTTTTTTTGACAATCAATTTGGTTTGGCTTTCAGCCGCTTCCTTCCTTTTACGGTAACCCCGAATTAATTTGATTTCTAACGTCCTGGGAGAGGGCCCGGGAGGAAAGCAGCCCGCCCGTCTAAGTCCCTGCGTAGCTTCAGTTTGCGATTTTCACGTACCCTCAAGTATGCTGGAAAAGCTTGAAAAGGAGCCTGTGCTCCTACCCGGGCCCCTGTCTCTAAAACTGCCCTAAACCCCAAACTTAGACAAGGCCGAGTCTTCTCCCTGTACTCTCTAGCCAAACACACACACACCACCCCCCGCCTTCCTCCTTTTTCTCTGTTAAAATCGGCGGTTCTTGAGATCTTTAAAATAGCTTTGTAGAGGACGTCAGTAGCTAGGGAGGTCGGGTGCGGTGATTTTGGAGGGATTTGGGGCGAAAAATGATGGTCGGGAAAGCGAAGGTGCTTCGGTCTCGATCATCTTCCTGATTTCCCACCTCCCGGCGTTCGGACCCCTCGAAGCCGCGGTGACAGAAAGACGCAGCGACCTGGTTTCCTGCAAGAGCCCGTCTGTCTGTGGAGGGATTTGACATTAGAAGCTCCTCGATTTAATATTAATAATATTACGAGTTGGATGAACTGGGAAAAGAGCTGTAGCTGTTAGATTTTTGACCAATACGGAGAGGAAACAGTTTCCAGCTGATTATTTTTGTCTGACATTGGCAGACGGAGAATAAGCAGGAAAAAAACCCCACAGCCAAACCAACCAACCAACCAAATAGCGAAACAAATCACTGCAGCGAGTGCTTGAGGACTGGCACGGGATAAACGCAGTAAAAGGGTCGGCATGGCGACGGTCCCAGCTTCTTATCAGTGTTTGGGAGTCATTTGGGGGATGGTGAGGGAAGAAGCCCGTGAACCCTTGGGTGTATTCCGGGGGAAATACTTGTCTGGGATTTAATTTAAAAACGTGTTTTTGCGGTTTCCCCCGTGCTCAGCAGAAGTCGGGCCAGGCCAGGCTAACCCAAAAGCCGGGATAGGCTCTGGGACGGGGAGAGATCTCGGAGACACGGTCGCCCTGAAAACCCCCTCCCTCCTGGAAGGGCACCCTTTAGATGGGTGTTTGGGGAGCTTCACTTTGAGAAAAAAAATAGGTTGCACTTAAAAAGAGAGAGTAGAATAACGGTGTGACCGGCAGTGAATTTAGGGCCGATTTAGTGTAGTTTGAATTTAGTGTATTTTAGAAGTGAACCAACTGTCACGGTGAGAACCTAAATTATTAAAATTCCCTCCTGTGATCATAAGATGGTATTTGACAAGTTGTTTTCTAAGAGGGCTTTATTTTTTGCTTTGACTAAGTACAAGAGTAAGAAGAGAAGTTGAACTATTTTTTTCTTCTGTAGCTGTTTTCTCTCTCCTTTTTCTGAACTTTCGAACAATTTCCTCATGGGATAGTTTTAATTGCATGATATACACTGAAACAGCTTCATGGTGCAGTTTATTTAAAAAAAAAAAAAAAAAGTGGAAACTTAAAAATGTCCAGAAAACACGATGTGAAAATAGTGACAAGCATTTGAACCAGACACTACAGCATATATAAAATTTAGCAGCCTCTTAAGAGCAGCCTGCGTGTCATTTTCTACATCAAGCTGGGGAGCCAGTGTGGCTTGTTGTATGCCCCAGGAGTGATCCGAAACATGGCCAAATTAATAAGCTTCTGAAGTCAGCCGCATGTTTTTTAATCATTCTTTAGATTGCAAAATTATTAATGAAACATAAAATGAATCTAAAGACAAGTCAGCATTGTGCCATCCTGGACACACATGCCTGACCTGGTTGGGGTTATAAGGCAAGCACAAAAGTTAGTACATTTCCTCACTTGTATTGGCTACAGAAGCTGCATCTATGTGTTTGGGTTTGTTTGGTTTTTGTTTTAGTTCTTGTTTTTGTTTAATTGGCAAGTCATAAAAGCTAAATGTTGAAGGAAAAGTGCACTACTTTCTTCCTTTTCTTTTTTCTTTTATTTTTTTTTAATTGTTGTTGAAAACCAGAAAATACTCCTTGAAAATTAAAGTTATTAAGCAGAGGAAAATCTTGCTCTTGAAGAAGAAATGGAAAAAAAAAAAAATCCAGTTTTCTAAACCACAAAAAAATATCAGACCCACTTCTGCAACTGTCAGAAAAATGATAGAGTTGACTTGTTCCTCTGGGTGGAGAAATCCTGGAGTGGGACTGGGTTGGGCTTTTCTCTTGCACCACTGTCCTTTAGTGAATCTCCTGCTTTTGTGTATTCCTGTGTTTGTTCTGTGCTTTGCTGGAGTTACTCCTCCAGTTCTGCAGCTACCATGCCAGCTGCTTTGTGTGTGCTCTAGACCCTTATGATGTGAATCCTAAAGCCATCTCCTATATATATGTATCTGTGAATCCTTTGTGCTCTGTTTGCCTACAAACTAACCTTTTGAAATGACTGAGAAAAAACTGTACTGCCCAGGACATCAGCTGAAGTCCTGTGAACATAAGTTTGGCCAGAAAGAGATATCCAGAGCCACTTGCAAAGGCAGCCCCTGTTTTGAGGGTATCACCTGGTGGGACATTCCCTTCACATAACTATCTTTTCCTGCCCTAGACCTTCCAAGTGTGGCATCTCTCCAGAGTGCCCAGATCTCCTTGCTTTTGTGCTAACCATCCTTTCCCTTCCTTGCAGGACATTTGAGCCCCACTGCCTGTACCCTGAGGAAACACAAGACAAATAGGAAGCCCCGAACGCCGTTCACCACTTCCCAGCTGCTGGCTCTGGAGCGCAAGTTCCGCCAGAAGCAGTATCTGTCCATCGCCGAGAGAGCCGAGTTCTCCAGCTCCCTCAACCTCACAGAGACCCAGGTGAAAATCTGGTTCCAGAATCGGAGGGCCAAGGCCAAGAGACTGCAAGAGGCTGAGCTAGAGAAGCTCAAAATGGCAGCGAAGCCAATGTTGCCATCGGGGTTCAGCCTCCCTTTCCCCATCAACTCTCCCATACAGGCTGCCTCACTGTATGGAACATCCTACCCTTTTCACAGACCTGTGCTTCCTATCCCACCCGTTGGACTCTATGCTACTCCCGTTGGATATAGCATGTACCACTTATCCTAAGAAGACCAGAAAGACAAAGCAACAGTGAGACAGACTTCCTGGTGGATCATGTCCAACCCTGAGAAGGCAGTACCCCAACCAGTACTGGCCGTTCTTTCTGCACGCTTCTGTCTGCCATCCTGAGTGTATAGGAGTTTGCGTTAGCAAAGCAAGGCATCCTATATGCTATTGGTTGGGTGTCTTCTGAGAGTGCTCTGAGCACTCAGATTCTGATCCTCAAAGAAAAAAAAAGTAAATACAAACAAACAAAAAAACCCAAACCAAACCAACCAAACAATAATAATAATAATAAAACAGTTGAGAAAATGTAGAGTTTTTATACAGTTCACATTAAACTAGATCAAAAAAAGAACAGGTGAAAAAGTAATCTTATCTTATGGAGGCAGAGATTTCGTGATGGCTTCCTGATTGGGACCCAACACATGTTTAAAGTAAGAAGGGTGCATGCTCTAAACCCACACTCTCTAAGTTGACATCATTTAATATGGGGGTAGAGGGGAGGGGAATAAAAAGGTATAATCAAGGATTTGTTGTTTGGTTGTTTTTTAAGGAAAGCAGAACCCTTAGCTAGAGACACCATGTAAATAGAAACTAGACCCAGTAGAGTCTGAGTGAAGTTCAGAGACAGCAAGTTCCTGCATTTCTGGGCACAGGTAAAATTTTTGCATCCCAAACCATGAGAGATGATTGCAACAAGATGAGCATCAGAGCCCCTAAATGAAAAGCTTTATCCATCATCGGCTCTTGTAATGCCTTTATATAAATAGCTTCAGCGTTTGCAAAGCACTGTGAGGGGAGGTAAAGTGCAAAGGCAGGTTGTTAGGCAGTCTGGTCTTTATCTCTTCGTATTGGCATGCTTAGAAATTTTTTGGCAACAGCCAGGTAATCTTGTCTCTGCAATGCTCTTTGAAAATCAGAAGAGAGGGAAGGAAGCTTTCTGGGGAAAGAAAACATGGGTTGTTTCTACAGTGTTGGTGAGCAAAGGATTGTTGAACACTTCTGGAAGATGTTTGAGGGGTTTTATTAATCTTTGCAACAGTCTGTATTAAATAGAAGAAAAACCCCCATGTCTTCCTCTCCTTCTCTGTCTAAGGATGCCAATGTAAGTGATTCATACTTCAAGCCCTTCTTAAGAGACATCCAGGTATCACAAACAACCCTACTAGTAGGATGGTGGGGTGCCAAGAGACTGCGTAACCTGTCTGTCCCCATGGGAGCTCCCCGAGTGCTGGCAGTATCTTCGCCAGGCTTCTCCTTATAACTCTTGTACTATGTGTATTACTCTTGCTAAACTTTGTGAGAAAGTTACTCCAAAGGCTGTGGAGCACTGAAGGTGGAGCTTCTCCTGGATTTATTTTCTTAGGATGTTGCTGCGGAAGCAGAAAAAACAAAAACAAAAACAACAGGGGGGAAAAAAAAAAGAAAAAAAAAAAAAAAGAAAAAAAATCCACGAAGTTTTGCTGGTTTTGGTTTGTTTTTGACCCAGGCACTGTCGCTGCCTGGGACCCACTATAGATGAACTTCCCCTCTCCCTTCCCCTCACCCCCAATCTTCCATTATAGGAAAGTCCCTTTGAAAGGGATGTCTTGTACAATTTTATATATTTTATTGAAGATTTATTATTTCTTATCTCTTATTTCGAATTAAATTAAAAAAAGAAAAAACATTTAATCACGTGTGGGTCTGTGAGTGTTTGGAGTCCTTGAAAAAGTAATTTCTCTCCGTGTGTGTTTTGCACCGTTGGGTCAAGTTCAAAGGAATGTTTAGGTTGCCTTCATGATTATTTCCTCTTTCTGAATCTGAATTAAAGCCAAATTTGCAGCACATGAAGGTGAATTACAAGTCAACAATTCAAAGTCGAAAGCCAAACCTTTTATGAGGTTTCCTTATTTTTAACAACCTCTTTTAGGCGCCTCTGTTCTTTACAAGATCATACTCTGGTAATGTTTCCACCACTTTTCTCAGCTCGTGTGCCTTTCTCTTTTGCTCGGGACTCTCCCTCTATCTGACTCGCCTTTCCATTGACCTCAAATCTGTGCATTAGTAGGAGACTAGTCTCGACCCCCGCAGTAGTTGGAGGTGATTTTGTACAGGTTAAGACCTGGGAGGGACCCTGCAATGCTTCAGTGCAGTCTCACTTCAGGGCTCCCATGTGCTGTCAGCATTGTCCCATAGTTCTCGGGGCAGCGTCCTTCAAGGGACGTGCTCATGTGCTGACCTGAGAGCAGATGCTGGACGAGCCGACCTTGGCCTTTCTGGCGAGAGTGGCTCGGGTTTGCTCAGATAAGAGGGGTACCCGGGAGGTCAGGGGTAGTTTACCGTGTCACACCCAAGCCCCATGCTGGCCCAATGTAAATTTTGTTGTAGGAGGCTTATTCGGATTAGGAGTGACCTCCGGGATCCCAGCATGAGAAGAACGTGTGTTTGCCTTTGTTGAAACTCTCCTCTGCCCAGAGGAGGGAGCTTTCCCCGGCCCCAGCACTCGTCCCAGCCTTGCAGCTCTCCCGAAGGACGATGGACCTCCCCGCGCGCGTCGACGGGCAACCCCTCGCAGCACTTCTCGGCGGGCAGAGCTTGGGGAGTTCCATCCTCCTGACCCCCCCGGACCCCCTCTTGGTCTATGCCTGCCTCCGTATGGGCCGGGAAAGCGGCTCTCAGCACCCTGCCAGATTTGGTCTCGGCTGTGCCAGGAGGTGAAGCATCTCCCGACCTAGGTTTAGAGGAGGGGGCTTGCGGACTGGCTTAGGTGCTCGGGGAGATCAGGGCATGGTGGATCCTGTCCTGCTCACACCCCTCCCGACTCCGAAAAAAACCCAAACCCTGTTAACCTTCCCGCTTCGCAACTGTAGGGAACAAAGCTGGGGGAATCTAAACTCCATGCAGACTTTTCAAATTAGCATTTACTGCCGCATAAAAACCGGATACAACCGCTTTTTTTTTTTTTTTTTTTTTTTTTTTTTCTCTTTTCTCCTTTCTTCTTGGGCTCCTTCTTTCTAAGTATTATCCGCCTAACTTCAGGGCAAGGAGAAGCGCCTCTCACCCCTATCCTTCCCCGTCCGATTGTCCCCAGTGCTTTCTTAGCTGGGCTGGGCCGGTTATAAATAAGCCAGCGGTATTTTTTAACCTTTGGTATAAATCAGCTGTGTCAGGGATTACAGCTAAATCTTTTCGCTGGAAATTCTTTGAGCGCAGGAGCTTTGTGTGTGTTATGATAGATCCTTAAATGGATACAGATTTATTGCCGAACACAGGGGTGTTGAAGGAAAAGCTTCCAAATCTCGGTTACAACCTCTGCTATGGGAAAGGCAGGACGGATCCGTGACACCTTCCCCGAGCCTGCGGATGGCATGACAATTCACCCTGCGCCCATTATTAACTTGTTCCAATTAAAGCCTTCAGAAAGGCCGAGTTAATTGAGTATTATATTTTATTAGGAGGGAGGTGTCAAGCTTTACTCATGAGACTTCATCATCGGCCTAATGGGAGCTGCCCCGCAGGCAGATCTGTAACTGAATAAATTACAGCAAGGCAGGGAAATCAGAATGCTACCATTAAAAGCGATGCACTTACTGAAATTCCTCCTCCACTTTCGCAAGACGCTGTGGAGGTGTGGCTTTAATTAGTTATTTTAATGCAAAGTTAAATTGTTCCCAAAGTATTTTCTGACACAAAGCAGATGCGATGATTAGAAGTTGAGTGAGACTGAAAGGAGTTGGCATGTGTTTCGGGTACATCTATATATTTTAAATTTCCAATAGAAAGTGAAAAATAATTAGAGCAATAAATAATAAACATAAAAAACAACGCGATAAATTATCCCGATCCTTAAAATCCCGACTTGCTGAACGGCGGCTCAGGCCAGCCGGGCTCAGCGCAGCTCTCCCGGGACCTTAATTCACGAGGTATGGATTTGTTGACATAAACAGTTAGGTATGGGCTTTCTGACTCACTATGGCCAAACGTTCGTTACCTAAAGCCACGGGCGCTCGGAGCCTGCATTTCATGTTGTCACGTTGCCTTGTCAAACCCCGGAATTCCTGCATTTTATTGGAAAGGAGGAAAACTCGCTGGCTGCAGCTCGTCTGAGAGCCGGAGTGCACGAAAGCTCAGGGGTTTGATCTCCACCGGGAGCCTTGCTGCGAGGCCGGGAACAGCGGGCACCCAGCACGGCGGGGTGGAGACCCGGGAGGATCTCGTCCGGCGCCAAGGGCCGAACCGTCGGGGATGGAGCCGTTCCTGACTG
The DNA here is from genome assembly GCA_024611175.1 of Megaceryle torquata. Lineage (NCBI taxonomy): Eukaryota > Metazoa > Chordata > Aves > Coraciiformes > Cerylidae > Megaceryle > Megaceryle torquata. The sequence continues at coordinate 14,254 of JANIJG010012713.1, forward strand.
GGCACCGGCTCGGCCAGCGAGTGAGGCTCCGCGCAAGAGCGGACACCTGCTCCGCGGATCCCACAGCCCGGGGATGGGGCACACACACAGACACACGACGGGGATGGGGGCGCAGCTAACCTCCAAATCTGGGGGACAAGTGGAGCCCTGCAACAGCATCCATCCCCCAGAGCCTAGCCCCTATGCGGGTTTCTTGGTGCGGGCACCCCCGCACCGGGAATTTACACGCACTCGCACAACATGCGGGTACGCGTATGTGTGCTCCCGTACATCCCTATGCTGGTGAGCTTTACGTTGCAGATTTCCATATAGTGTCTGTGCGTCTCTCCAACGCAAATGCCATAGGCACACAAATGCGCCATTACCGCACACTTGGGGCTTTGCAGGATTTTTTTTTTTTTTTTTTTTTTTTTTTTTTTTTTTTTTT
>JANIJG010012716.1:5055-61239 GCA_024611175.1 Megaceryle torquata
CCCCCGTCGCGGGGGTTTTCTTTCCGCGGGGGGGGGGCCCCCGGGGGGGGGGGGGGGGCCCCGGGGGGGGGACGGGGGGGGGGGGGGGGGGGGGGGGCTGTGCTGGGGCAGGCACCCCCCACCCCATCACCATTCCTGCAGGAGCAGAGGGGCTGTGGGCACAGAAGAAGGGGCTGTGGGCATCACTCACATGTGCTGGGTACCCAGTGAGGGAAGACCTCCACAGCCCTGCACTGGGTGCTCCCCCAGCACCCAGAAAGGCTCTGGCCGCTCTCTTAGCCATGATGCTCTGGCAGCCCATGGGGCCGGCAGCCCCCATGGGCCACACTTTGGGTCCCCTTCCCCACCCTTCCCATGCCTCCCTACTGCACCAGGGGACAGCTCGCAGCAGCCCCGACCAGCCGTTCCTGTCCCAGGAGGATTTTGGGGTGGTTTCCCCACAGAGCTGCAAAGCAGGAAAACACTTGGGTTGTCTGGACAGTGCAAACCTCTCCCAAAAGTGCCTGTGCCCGATGCTGACAGCGTGTGAACCGCTCGCAGCCCCGTCAGCCCTCTGTGTCATCTTGGCCATTTTGGAAAACAAGTGTATATCCTCCCAGCTCCTCTGCTCAGCGTCAAGGGTGACTCTCATCAGCAGAAAACAGGCAGATGGACACAAGACAGGCCCAGCACATCCCAGCTGCAAGATTCGAGCTGTTTAGGTTTTGCTTGATAACTTTTCTAAGTGACAGCACAAGTAGCTGGAGTACAGACAGCTCAGCATCCTGGGGAAGACAAGGCTAAAATCTGCTGTGACCACCAGCCCTGCAGAGCTGGGGTGGGAGCTCTGCAAGGGGTTGTGCTGCTGCTGCACGGGGATGATTCCCACATCGACCCAGACCTCAGGGACAAGCAGGGTCCTGCCCTGGACCACACAGTTTTGTCAGCATGCCCGTGAAGCTCTCCTGTGAGCCAGCCTGCATCCCACCAGCGGTATCATCCCACCAGCAGTTCGCAATCCCTGTGCCGTTGGCATGCACCGAGGCGAGATGACCGTCCTGCCTTGCAGTTCTGCTCACAACACTGGACTTCAGTGGCCTGGCAGCAGCTTTTCGTACAGGAGATGTTTCCCACCTTGCTCATAAGGGAGACAGTAATTTGGAATGTGATGGAGAAGTACCAGAAATAAGCAGTGAAGCTTCCACCCCCAAAAGGGCTTAAAACAAGACACCAGGAGCATGACACTAGCTACCAAAGCTACAACTTCCCACCCAGAAGAGCAGCCCACGGATGCAGCCAGGGCCGGGAGTGCGGGCAACCCTCAGCCCTCACACCAGCTTCCCAGGAGCTGTTTGCTTCCAACCACACAGTGGTAAGGAGAAAATTATTTCTGGGCAGGGAACCAGCAAAGGGCCCCTGAGGCTTAAGTGGGCTGTGAGGGAGGCACAGACACGGGCAGGACCCCCTGCCGGGAGTAATTCCACCCTCACCAGACAAATTCTCTTCCACATTCATTTTTTTTTCAGTACCAGCCACACGGTTCTTTTCCCCCAGGATGCTGCTCAGCACCCAGTGACAGCAAAGAAAATCTCTTTCACATCCGACCAAACCTTCCTGCCCTCATCTGCTCTGACTCACCCCACAGCAAAGCTGTGCAATGGGTGCTGCTGAGGTTTAAAAATGCCTGGTGCTTGGATTATGATGCTGACATTGAAATATGCACACAGCCACCCGGTCCCGGCGTGTGCACATGTGAAAAGGCCACCACATACCGCTGGGCTGGCTGAGAGGGCAGGAGGTAAGCTGTGAGTTAGGCACGGTGCAAGACATCGCAGGGCTTGTCTGACACGGCTGACAGTTATTCCCTGCGCTTGCAGACATAATGGACAGGCCACTCATATATAGAGAGTGATGTTCACAGCGGCGAGGAAAGCTCCTCTCCCTGTTCCTCCTGTGGGCTCTTCCAGCCTCCACATCCCCTGAGGTGGAATTCAGCACTGGACATGACTTCTGCCAGTGCAGTAAACTGGGTTTAGCAAGCAGAGCCTGCAGAGCCCCGTGTGCAGCTGCTTCCAGCGCCGGCGTTTGTCTGCAGGAGTGAGCGTGGGTGTGCTCGGCTTCGGTGGGGCTTCCCTGGGCTGCTGGAACCACTCGACACGTGGTCATAATGCAGTGTGACTTCCAGCTCCGTGCTGCCCACTGCAACACGCTCCCCTTCAGACTGGCACAGATGCATATTTCACTCCACACCTTCGGAGCCTTTTTGTTCTAAAGGTGGTTAAAAATCAGACTGCCTCTATGGAGAAGGGGCTTTAGAGGCAAAAATGAAACCTCTAACACGTCTTCAACAGAAACAGTGATAAAATGCAACTGTGAGCTTGATTGAAAAAATACACTGTACTGTAATTTCCTCTGCAGCTGCAATCATTCACATAGCCTGGCACTGGCATGATAATATTTGAAATAAATTGAAGCAAACAAAATGCAGTTTGTGCCCACTCCTGTCTTCAGCTGCGCAGTTTCATGCGTGGAGGCACCTGGCAGAAGTCATACTGGAGAAAAGGACTTTAGGACCATTTACTGTACTGCAGAAATGTCGATCAAAAGCCCTAGAACTTAACTTCGTGGCTCCCCATGACCTGTCAGCATGGGAAGAGCCTCCAGCTGCCACAGCCAGCACAGGGCGGGCATCTCCAGTGCTGTGTGAGAGGGTCTGGTCAGGCAGGAGCCTGTGCTTGTCAGGGCTGCATCAGACCCACCTTGTGTGTCCTCGGTGGGATGTCTCCACCTGCAGAAGCGTCCCTGGGTTGTTTACAGGTGAAGAAGACAAATGAACGTCTTCCAAAGATGATGTCACATCCCCCCAGCCCCTCTTGTGTCTAGGCTTTCACCATGCTCCAGTGCATCAGCACCCTGCCTGACACCATCCCGCAAGACAGCCCTGCTGGGATGGCACAAGGGCCTGGTCACATCCCCCAGGGTCACTGGCACCACCGACTGGGTGCCTCCCCCAGCACCCAGCTAATGCTCCTTGTCAGGCTCATCCATCATGCTCTTGATTTTTAATTAGGAGGAAAGTCCGCTCCGTCTTACCGCTCGGCTTGCACTCAGCGGGGCCGGGGAAGATAAGCTCTATGACACGCACATGATAGAGTACAAATAGTGTCTGTCGCATGATGTATAGAGCCATCTGCGCAGCACACGCCGCTCCCCTCTCCTCCCGCTCATTCACTCGCCGTCCTCTTTCTCTTTTTACGTTCATTTACTCTGTGGTCAGGTGCTGCGTGTGTTTCTGGAAATGTCTCCTCTGTTGGGGTGGCAGCATCGTTTAATGCACAGAGAGGCTCTGGGGGGGCTGTGGCTGTGCCCCCATGGTCGTCCTGCTCCCCTACTGCTCCCCACTGAGGCTGGGGTGGCCCCACAGGGACAGGGAACCGTCAGACACAGCTCTGGGGAGTGGTGCCCAATGAAAGCATCTGAAGAAGTCAAGCCCCAGGGTAGGAGCTGTGTTTCCTATGAGGGCCTGGGGGTGTCCCCTGTGTCACAGCCCTGGGACCACCCTGGGGCTCACCTGGGGACTGTGTTCTGCCCACAGTGCCCGTGCCATGCCCTGACAAGGGGCACAATATCTGCCTTGAAGTTCTCCCAGGCCATCAGATGGAGGTTTAGGCATCATTTTCTCATGCGGGTGGAGAACTGGTCCCAGCATCCCTTGCTGGGCTGGACCAGTTGATGTGGAGACCACAGTTATACGTGAGTTACATAAATCCAAGGCTGTGCAATATGAGAGTGGAAAATGAGCTCACCTGACACACGCGATTGTCAGAGCAGTGTTAGCCCAGCGTGTCCTGGACACAGCACTCTGAGCGTAAACCCAAATCCCCGACTGCACTGGAGTGGAGGGGCCAGCCCTGCACCCACTGCCACACAGCCACCAGCACCATCCCAGCATTCACAGCCCCCCCCTTCCCCAGAGCAAGCGCATTTTCAGGGGATGCTGCAATCTTGCCAGTTGCCCTCCCTCATCCCTGGGGACATTTCACTCCACTCCTCCTACAGCAAGTCGGTACGAGCCCTCCCGTCCTCGGCTTCCGCAGATGTGAGCTGCAAGGGAAGGATCCCACCACAACAGCCTTGCGTGGGTTGAGGACAGAGGCAGAAGCAGCCCCACACCCTGGCTGTGCCTGCTCCCCAAGGGGCGTCATCGTCCCCACGCACCCCCCCTGCACGGGGACACCCTCGTGCTCACACCACGGTGGCACCGAACCCGCCCAAGCCTGCACTGCTCTCTCTCCAAGGTGGCAGTGCCAATGGCAGCCGGATAATCGATACCAGCAGCGGCCGGCTTTACAAATCACGGATCGTTCATGCAGATGGGAAATTATGAAAAATAAGACTTAAGTGCCCTTTGTGCACAGACAGCTGGAAAAGTTTGCCCTTTCCTTAGTGTTAGTTAAGGCTAACATTAAAATACTCACTACGTTCTTGGTGCCTGTTCAATATATTTTATATAAGTTTAATAAAAAAAATTGCTAAGATCATTGGAAGGGTAAATAACTGCCATGCTGACATTGCTTCTATTTAAATCAGCTACACACTGCGTGCGTACATCGTTTGCATAAAACAATATTCAAGTAGGGTGATTTTAATGTTCTGTGCTATTTCTGACTCTCTCTGGATTGCTGTTTGCATATATTTGCATACCCTAGGAGAATTAAACTAGGAGTATGTAAATGAGCTAGCAGGCTCTGTGGTGGAGGAGTTTCTTCAGTTCTACAAAGCAGCTCCTCCAGCCACCCCTGCTGCCCCCCCCCTCCGGCCGGAGCAGGGGCCGGGGCAGGGGGACCCCTCGGGCGGTATCCAAGTTGTCGAGGGGATCAGACAAGCCCCACCAGGGTGGAGGCAGGAGCTGCACGGGGCAGGGCAATAGCTACCCTCAGGTTTCTCCCTCCTCTCATGCTCCCCCCCCCCAGGTTCTTGGGTCTCCCATGCGAGGCCCCAGCTCTGCACCCTGCTCCCCCCAGGACCTGGCTCCCATTCCCAGTGCGGGCTCTGGACAAAAGGGCAGGCACACACTGGGGAGAGGCAGCACACGCCTGCTCCTCGGCATCATCCCGAGGTGGGGGCAGGAAAAAGGAGAGATGAGAGTTGTTTCTACAGGGACTGAGGAAACCGCTCCCATCAGAATAAATCCACATCCCTCCTGCTGCTCTGGGCTGCTCTGCACCCCACCACCCTGGCCATACGGCACAGCAGTACCAAACGCTGGGGCATCTCTGCAGTTCCCAGTTCCTGCTGAGACACCGAGGTCCAAAAATCCTAAACAAAGGCTCTTATGGTGCTCCCTGCCCTTCCAAGGGGAGTGAGGGTGGTGGGAACAATTTTCAGTGCTGTGTGATGAATCTCCAAGAGGCCACATGGGGGCTTAATTAAGCAGCCTGGTGAAGTCTCAAATTTTCCTACTGATAATTGCTGAGCAGCCTTTATACCGTCTGCCTTTCCCCACCAGCATGACCGAGAAAACATAGCGAGGGGGTTGGCCACAGCAGGGTCTCCTCTGCAGTGTCGCCAGCTGGATGCCCAGCTCCTCCGGTAGCACTTAGAGCACCGTTGCTGGAAGCACCACACGGGGCTGCACTGTTGAGGGAGAGAGGATCGTGCCCCTAGTGACAGCCATGCATTTGGGGAGAGGCTTTTCCCCATCACTCTGAGACCAAGCACCTGGTGAGGGGAGGATTGTACATGCCCTGCTCAGCTCTATCCCCTGGGCACTCTGGGATCTGTCCTGAAGAAATAAGCTTTTGCCCTCAGTGATAATTTAAAGGACAGTCGATTATTTGCAGCAGTTTCCTGCTGGTCACAGAAAGCTGTGCCCTGGTGCAGCCCATGGCTGGCACGTAGCTGGCAGCCATCTGGGCACATCCCCCAAAGCACCCACCTTTTGTGGGCAAACCCACAGATTCTCCAGTAGCTCAAATAATGGGGTGCTGACACCTGCACGGGGAAGAGCCTCAGCACCCCGAGGCACCAGCCGGGCTGCTCTGTGCTCCCACTGTAGCTGCAGAAAGAAGAAGCAGCGATGGGAGGATACAGGCTCGCGGGATCTCTGTTGCTGCCTGGGAGCACCCTGGGGACACAGCACATCTTGGGCCAAGCGCGGGTGTGCACAGGCACTCTGGACCCAGGGCACCTACAGGGCTGCAGGTCAGGGCAAGGTGCCCAGGAGCAGGTCCGTGAGGACTGCCTGACTTACAGGCTGAGGCTGCTGCTCCTGTGTCCCAGAGAGACTGATGGAGATCCCTGGATTTGCAGATGGATCCCACTCTTGCACTTGCGCACACTCAAGCAGCAACGGGATGCTCTGCATTCTGCACTACAAATCATCCTTCCACCCCTTGCAGGGTCAAATCCAGAGTAGCAGCTGGCCAGGATGTGCATGGGAAATGCAGCAGCCCCTCCAGAGAGGACAGGTTCCTCCAAAGCCTGGAATAGAGTCATGACCACAGGCCACCCCGCTCAGCCCTGCCAGGCTGGTGTCAAGCAGAAGGCGAGCCTGTGGCTGCCCTTCCCGTAGCCCGGTAGCTCCACAGCCTCCTGTTGAAGGCTTCTTTTCAATAATTAAAGAGGTATTGGCTTGTTGAGCTGGAGAGATCATCACCGTGGAGGGAGTGGTAATAACTTTCCACCACAGAAGGACTTTTTCATTCTCCTGGTGATCATGACTTGGCTTTACTGTAAATTAAACACATCCTCACCGACACCTGAAGGTTAAGGGGGATTTTCCTGCACTAAATCAAAGCGGACACTGGTTTCTTCTGCAGGAAGAATCTGAACTGGCTTAAAAGGTCAAACAGTTCGACACAGGATTTGGGTGGCTGTTTAAGGTCATCAGGCAGCCTGCTCTTGTCAATACATCAATTATTAACAAGTCATTGGAGTTAAAGTGAATTAGTCTTTTCTTCTCCCGTTCCATTAACAGGATTAGCAAACAGTAAATAAAAATAATTGTGGAGATAAGCAAGGCAGGCGCTTGAGGAGCACATGCAACTCGAAGGTATGTGCCAAGTCCAGCTCGCTGCACTCAGCTGCACAGCACCCTGCGTGCTGCGTGCCCACCCGGGCTGGGTTCCACTAGGGCTCCCAAGCCCCTCCTCACCTGCTGACGCCTTGGCACAGCTCACGGGACCTAGGCTGGTCACCAGCTGTGAAATTCCTGCCAGCCTTTGTGGCCAGGATGGCCTCAAGCCCCAGTCCCTTGGCAGGTAGAGATGGTTGCCGCAGGACTGGTCGTCCCCCCAAGCCCTGGGCCACCCCTGACCCAGGCAGAGCCCAGCAGCCCTCAGAGGCAACCAGTCACCCTTCGGAAGGGGGTCACTGTTGACACCTCACATTTCACCCAAGACAGCCACAACGCACCGTGTTTCCCAGAGACTGGGGCCAGCACAGGCTGGGGAGGGCTGGGGCAGAACCCGGGCGGTGGAGAACGTCCACCGGCTAAGGCAGGAGTTCACTTCCAGCTGGTGGGCTCAGAGCGAACCGCAACAGCAAAACGTAATTAAAAGGCCAAGAAGAGGGAGGCGGTGTGAGGGACCCGTTACGTGTTTAGCAAAACAAGAAAACCCGTCACGTTGCCCGTGCCCCGTTGCCATGCCAGAGCAGGGTTTCCTCGAGGGATGGACGGGTACGGCAGCAAGCAGCAGAATTAAGGGCTCTCAGTTGGCTGCAGAGATGGCTCTGGAGGGAGCTTGGTTGACACTGACACCCAGTGATGGGTTTTGGATCCTTGTGCTGGGACTGGTGGGTGGAAAAACATTAAGCAAATTTACGGTTTTTTCATGACATTTTTAATTTTTCATATCGAACTCAGAAACAAAATCTTGAAACCAGGGAAAACTGTCAAAGATTTTACCTCTTCCTTTCTTCTCAGTAGTGAAGTAGGAGTGCAAGGGACTGAAGCAAATGAGAAAAGAAAAAAAAGGAGAGGAAAAAAGAAAAAGAATTATACTTTCACAGGATTTGTGACATGTTTAAAAGAAAAAAAAAACCCTACAGGGAAACTTTTTAATGTTTTAACAGTCTTTTTATCACATCAAAATTTTAAGATATATTTTTGTCTTGCATTAGTTTTAATAAATGTGTCTTAGCAGTTCATATTATCACTGTTCCTGGACTAATTAAATGTACACATACATTTTTAAATGTTCACTTTACTTCAGCACTCTCTGTTTCAATTTTATTTAAGATCTTATTTAACACCTTGCACAAAGCCCTTTGAAATTCCTTCCAGAAAATGTCACACCTTGCAGAGAGAGCACAGCCTTTCAAGAACAGAAAACCACATTTGTACCAAGATGCGAATGGATAAATACACCCAGGGCGGGTGCTCGGGGAAGGCTGTGGGTTCCCTGCTCTCCCAGCTCAGGGTCGGTGATTCCTGCCACCCCCAGGGCTCAGGGATGCTCATCGGTCCCCAGAATCCCTCCTCAGCCTGAGCGCTGTTGTTCCGGCAGCTGAGCCAGGGGTGGCAGGGGCAATGAACCAGGAGAGGATTCTCCTGAGGACCAGGACCCAGCCGCAGTGCCCAGGGACAGTGGGAAGCCTGGTCAGCCTGACATCTCCCGGGAAAGCTTCAGCAGAGAGGAATTGTCCATCCTGTGGCACTGCACCCAGTCCCACCATCCTGCTCCTTTGGGGCCAGCACCGGCAGGGCAGTGGAAAATTGAAGGCATATTAAAGCAGAAATGCTCCAAACAAGGTCCTCCCTGTGGCTTTAGCATGAATTAAAATGTTTCTCATCTACACCAGGATTTTCTAAAACATCAGCCTACGCATATTCACCAGAGCTCTCCAGCATCACATCGCAACTGCCCGCCTGTCCACGGCCCAAAACGTCCCCTCTCTGCCAGAGACAATCCCCCTCCCCTGAACCCGTGGCATGATTTGTTTAAAATAAGACACTGGAACTTGTCAGGAGACTTTTTGCAGCATATTGTTTTAAAGAAGACATTCAATTACCTCAGCTGCAATGCTTCACTGTGCTCTGATGATCTACTAAGGGAAAAATAACTAATATGTAGCATGTTGTGTCATAGACAATTATAGAGAACATTGCTTTTAAGGAAACAAGACTCGTGCCCAATTGTGCGGGATTTATTAAGTTTGCTGGTTTACAGCAACATGGCAAACTAAGGGAGGGGAACACATTTGCATTTCCTTCTGCAAAACCCTTGCTACGGGAGGGGAGGGTTGTTTTTTCCTCCCCTCATTAAAAGCCAAGGAGCTGGTAGGACTGCAAATGACTGAGATAAACATCTCAGCAGACACACGATTATTTCCTCCTTTAGTTTTACACAGCATGAGATTCTTATGTGGAAACAAAGTGATTTGGCTATAGATTTATAGAAGGAGCAAATGATTTGGTCCTACATGATGGAGCATATCATGCATATTTTGTGCCTTTGCTCGTGGGCATACTCAGCTCTGCACACAAGACTGATGGAAGGGAGGCAAGAGGGAGAAGAGCTTGGGAAATGTGACATTATGCACAAGAGGAAATGCTGCTAGGATTTCACAGCTCCTTTGGCGAACAATGTGACTGAGAAATGCACTTACCGGAAAGGATAACTTAATTCATCCACCATACAGCGAGCATCTAGGAACCTCTACAACAGGCAGAGGGGCCAGGAAAGCCCCAGGAGCCACAGAAAATGGGACAGGAGTGTGGAGAAGCCCCTGACAGGCTCACAATCCTTCCTGCCCCTGCTGCCTCCTGCTCTAATACCCATTGACTGCGTTTCCTCAAAGACCAGGGTATTATCATGACTGTTTGGGCAGTTCTTAGTAATGTTTTTTATTTGAATGCTAATCTCTACACACACAATGAAAGACCCTGCTCCAAGGATCTTACAGTTTAAGACCTTGATCCTGCAGACTTACGAAAGTGCTTCATTTTAAGCGCATGATTAACGCTGTTGACTCTGGTGCTTAAAATTCAGCATGCACATAACTGTTTGGGGCTTTAGCTGACAACTCGAGTTCTCTGGAGATGTTAATGTGCTTTAGCAGAAAACATAACAGTGCATCCATGGGAGGTGCCTACAGAGTCACCCAGAAATAGCACAAGGAACAGCTATTTTTTCCCAGAAAGAGGAGCCTGGAAGCGGTGATACACGCTTTCAGTTGGAAGGAGCTGAGTTTGGTAGGCTTTGGGGTGGTGGGCATCTTTGCAAGCATTTGGATGCGAGACATGAAGAAGCTCATGGGGTATGATTGATGGGTGATTCTCAGTCGTCACTAGGAAAGCAAGAGAGGACCGAAAACAATGAATAAGTCTTCATGGAATTCAAAATTCCCACCAAACGCATTTATCTTTCCTGTTCGCTATAAAAGGGCCGGGAGCAGGGCAGCATTATTTCTCCATCGCTGGAAAGCGAAGGGCAGCCTTCACACCACCCACCACAGTGATAAACAATGTTCTCATGAGCCCACTGCTATTTATAGAAGCAATCCTATTTCTCACATATTTGCCTCTCGGTTACTGAGCAAGGGCACTTTCATGGCCCTGATAGATCTGAGCGCGTGCGGCGCGGGTCCCAGGGGAGGGCTGCCATTGCAGGGATGCATTGCTCTGCCCCTGCATAAACCATCACCTGTTACAAGCAGGCTGCTTCCCACGCAGGGGGTAATTCTGTAGCCAGAGCACATTAACAGCACAGGTACAATACACACATCTCCGCTCGCTTCCCATCTCTGCTGGGGAGGTAGGGAAGGAGAAGGGAGGAGGGGAAAGGGATTTTAGAGGATGAATGATCTGCTTTCTGCTGAGAACTCAGGCACATCCAATAACCTCAAGCAGAGAAAATCCCAGCCTGAATTAAAGGCTCTGCTGGTCTGAATTCTCCTAAATATTCTGCACCAGTTGCAAACACTCCAATTTCAGTCTCATCTGCTATCTCACTGTAACAGCGCATGAGTTAGTGTCCTTACTTGCTGTGTCCGGAAAGCAGCTAATGTTTGGGGGAAGATGTGCCAGCAAAGAGGAGACAGAGCAGCTAACCGTCCCTAGGATGGAAGCACTGGCTGCTCAGGAAGTGACGATGGATCCGCTGCCTCTCCCTGGGACACGGCACCTCCGGCACCCAGCCCGACACCCTCAGAAGGCAGCGCAGGACACGTGCGCCTTCCCCACGCCGCAAGTCCCTGCTCTGTCCTGAGCAGAGGGATCGAGTCATCACCATCTCCACTTAACAGGGCCACGTGGTGAGGGTGGAAAGATGAGTCAAAAGCCAGACCCAAGAAGAGCTTTGAACCTCTCACCGGTACCATAACACCATGGCAGGGTTGCATGAGCAAAACCCAAACAAGGCTTCATAGGGCTCTTGGCTTTTCTTCTGTGATTACTTATGAAAATCTCCTGCCTGGGGTAGGAGCAAAGTGCACCCTCCTGGCCTGGGTGACTTATATCTCTGCCTCACTTGCCTTGTTTTCATCAGTGTGATATGCAAATCCCAACACAAGGGACTGCAGTGAACTCTTCCCTCCATAAATTTACCCTGCCCAGACCCAGAATATCCCCCTCAGCAGACAGTCCAAGACACCCCTTCAATTAAAGCTGCCAGGCAAGGAAAACCATCGCAGCATCTCCTCGGGGCACAGGCAGCTCTGCAGTGGCACCACCTCGTGTTTCTCGAGCCGGGTTGTCTCGCACAAGATGTTTGAACATTCCTTGGGTAATGTGATTTTGATTCAAGGAGATATTTTGCCTTGGGTAAAATCAATGTCCTACTATTTCATCTGTGGAAGCTGCCATTTCATAGCTCAGAAATGAGCAAAAGGTCTGCAGCTGTACTAGAGCTGGCCAGGAAACAGAAGGAGGGCAGCATGGCCAGCCCCTCCTCAGGTACATGGCTGGGACTTACACCACACAGGGAAGGGCAGCTCCTAAGAGCTGAAGGCTTAGGGGCACAGGCTGCTGATATCAAACCTCTGTGAGCCCAGGGCCAGCTTCATGCTGCACATGCTCCTGGCCCCGAGAGATGCTCAGCCCCAAGCCTGGCCGTGAGGACATGAGCCCCATAACCAGGTCGATGTGTAGCCAGGTGCTTAAAATTTCTGCTGTCTTTCTGCATGGGAATGGAAAAAGGGACTCCAGAAGTGTCAGATCCATCTGACACTAGGAAAATTCTTATAAATAAAATAGTTCCCATAAAATCTGTATGAGATCTCTACAGTCCATCTAATATGGACTCTAACAAAGGAGAGACATAGTAATGACAGTCAGAGACACCATCTTGCAGCAAGAAATCTTATTTTAAGAAGTATAAAAAGAAAAGTAATTTATTTGCTATTAACATTTTAAAAGCGTGTTAGCAGTGAGGAGCCTCACCGACACTTTTGGCCATCTCGAGAGCTCTGAGGAGCTCTGCCAGCGCAGGCAGCATTCCTGCAGTGCCAGCGGGGAACCCAGCACAGGCACTCCTGGGATGCAGCGATGGGAACCTGTGCCAGGCGGATCGCTGCCTCCACCCCAGTCACCAGCCTCGCCTCCATCAGGGCCTGAGAGTTCTTGATTAAACCCACTCTCCCAGTCAACCCAGGAACCAGCCAATATTTCTACTGGTGAAAGTCAGAACCCAAACACGTTCGCTGTTTTCTGTTATCTCTTGCAAATCAGAGGCATCGCTCTGTCAACCCAAGCTACTACTCCAGTTCTCTTTCATGTTGTCTGGAAGGGGCAGTGGGTAATTACACTCAATGCTACGCAGATATTTATGCTGCTCTTTTAAGGCATGCCTCACCTGTTCAAACCTTTGTCATCAAAGCATTTAGAGCATGAAACCCAATTAAAGATAAACCTCTTGCTGTTACAATGGAATAGCTACAAGAATTAGCACTTAAGCTGCATTAGCAGGAGGCATTGCTAATGATGATGCGCCCAAATTTGTCTTTGGTGATTACTCAGGGCACACAAAGGGGACTCTCATTTGTGGGTACATTATCTATCAGGCAGCAATTTTTTCCTCCATCCCTGTACTGCACAGAGCACTGTGGCTGCTGTTCACCCCCTGCAGGGCCCGATGTCCAAAGTCATCCTGTGGGAAAAAAAGGAGGATGTGGCAGGTGAGGTACCTGCGAGAGATCTGCTGAAGGATCTCTCTGGGGAAGCGAACAGCGGCGGGTGCAACAGCCGGGAGGCTGCAGGAAAGCGGAGCCTAGAGCGCATTTGAACGAGATTGAGAGTGATGCACCAGAAAACACTGCTGAGAATAAAGGCTGGGGATGGGAGCCCTTCATGGAGGCAGCGCTGCCGGGCAGGGCTGGGGGGGCTGTGGCTGCTCCTGAGCTGCCCCGTGCAGGGCCAGGGGAGCAGGCACAGGGGCGGCAGAGCCCGCAGGAGATGGGAGATGCAGGTGCCAGTGACTGCACTGAGCATGTGTCTTCATAATAAAAATAATTCTCAGCACCACTGCTTCATCTCCAAAGCTCTCTGCGAGCAGTGACTGAGCCATTCTGCCCTCTAGCAAGAGAGGTTAATATTATTCACTCTGGTCTGCGGAGAAAGACGCAGAACCATGGAGAGGTTATGGGCCAGATAACCAAAAATGGCTTTTAGTTCTGGGCACTTTCATTTTACAGTGTCTGACCTCCAAGGTACTATCAGTGTGATTTTCAAAGGCATTGAGCAGATCCTGCTTTCGCTGACCTTAAACACAGAGGTACACAAAATTAAAGGCAACTATAAAAACTCCTGGTCAAAGTGAGCTGTCCACAACTCACCTGGTCAGAGGGAGGAAGAGGAGAGGGAGCTGGAGGTCACCAGAGATGAGCTCCATGTATGTCCCTAGCCTTTCTGAGTTCCTTTCACAAAATTAAAGGCCAGCACTGGTATGTGAACAGACAGGTAAGATCTGCCCATTAGCTTATTTGAACTGAAAATAGGAAGTTTTCTGCCATCAGTGCGTGGAGGTGCGGGAGCAGCACTCCCACCTCCCACCCCATCTCCTGGGTGGCTTTCAACATGTCAACCAATGTTTGATAATAGCTCCAGCATGTAAAATGGGGTGACAGGGGTCATTTGCTCCTGTTGCCCACCCCCCCTGCATCCTGCCTGCTGAGCAGCCCCTGAGCATCGCTGCTGCTCTTCGAGGAGGACAGGCAGATCGGTCTTATTTAAGAGTTAAAGAATATTACACCTATTTTACAAAAGTTAGGTAAATTCTTCCTCTTAACTGTCATTACCTAAAAAGCTTCCCAACCCCTAGATTGTAATTATGTACATGAATAATGAAATTAGCATATCCATCAACTAACTCCCCACTCATTGTAGATATGGGAGGCCTTTGTGGGAAGTCCTCTGTGCTCAGACTCCAGATCAGCCACAGCCTTCGAGGCTGCCCTGGGAACCACCATGGTCGGCTCTGGCTCCCGCAGCTTGTGGAAATCCAAAGATTGATCGGGATGCAGGGAGAAGATGGTGGAGCTGGGGACCGGCAGCCTCGCAGCGTCCACAGGGCTCCTCAGCCCCTCAGGCATCCCCGTGCCCCAGCAGCCAGGTGGGATTGTGTGAGGGATGGCAAGAGGAGCCACGGCTGCATCCCGTGGCTGACGCAGGGTTTTCATTCGGTGCCAGGTGTGAATGAAGTGACAGCCCGAGCAGCAGCGACAGGAGCTCCATCTGCACCACGCGCTGCCCAGCAGGGGCCGGCGAGTGAGGCACTCGCACCCACATCCACACCCATGCAAACCGGCCCTGGCTCGTTCAAAAACCTGTTAGCGTTTCAGGAATGCATTAAGGGAAACGTATATGAAGAAACCTCTTACAATGGGAACAACCTTTCCGTGCGCCAGGCTACGGAGACTGCTCCTTGACTGTAATTGGGGACCTGGTAATTAGATGATGGCAAAATGTACCAGAAGCTCAGTTTTCATTCTGTGGTCCAAATTACAAACCATCATATTTTGAAAGTGATGCTGACATTCCTCAGCCAGGAGGCTTTGCCAAAAACAACTCAAGCAAGGCTTGTCTTGGCACAAAATCAAACTCAGGGCCTCAGCAGCGAAACTGAAAACATTTACACAGCTGGACCCAAATCACCCTATTTTCTAAAGAGTTTGTCAGAGCCCGAAGCTCTCGGTATATTTCTGCCTATTTTAAAGAGTCCTGTGTTCTCGCAATCTACCAGCTATCCACATATAGGAAATAAAATACACTAGAAAAAGTGGGTGGTCTTTCTATTACAGTCCAAAAAAATAATCCAAAAAAAACCTCATGGGGATAATGAGAACTAGCCCAGTATTTACCCGGTCCATCAATACATGTGCCAGACATATTTTATTTGCATATATAGATATGGAAACCTCATCATTTTGCTGCATGTATGTAATGGCTAATAAATGCATTAGCAAACCACTAATGAAAACAAATTGAAGCCAATGTCACAAATTACGACAGTGTGAGGAATTACCTTGCTGCATTTTTTCCTATCTCAGTGTCCTGACTGTGTTTTTTTATTACATCAGTCATACACACTGCGTACGCACGATACATCAGTCACTATTACCAGGGTAAATATCATTTGGTCTCTTTAGCATCGTATGAGCCAGTGGCACGTGGCAGGGCGCAGACACACGCAGGAGGACGCAGGCAGGCGCAGGCAGGCACACACAGGCAGGGGCAGGTGGGCAGGAGCAAGCAGGCGCAGGCAGGCAAAGGCAGGCACAGGCCTGTTTCTGTGTTTGCCCATGGGAAACAGGCTCCGTTTCACCAGATTCAGGGTAAAGAGCACTGGGAGAAACGGCAGCAGCTCACATGTCCCCTGCGCCGGGGGGCAGTGCCCTGCCTGGGGGTGCAGCGCAGGCTCCGGCTCCCCACGCTTCTGCCACCGCTTCCCACCTCAGAAACCAGCCCCGCATTGGATGTTTGCCCCTTTTTCTTGCCCTTCCTGCACGCTACCTGATATTTTTTGTTGTTCTTTTCATAAAAGCAATGAGCACAAATCCTCTTATGCACCCAGAGAGCGCAGAGCTGGCTTTGGCCAGGGTGGGATTTTCACGGGACATCGTAGCTGCAGCCCTCGACTTCACGGTTGTGGAAACTGGGATGCGACAATTAGTGAATTTACCTAGTTTGTTTACTCTGAGGTCACCACACGGATTATTTTCAACCCTGTAGCACCCAGCAGTGGATGCGGTCACTGCTCTCCAAGCGCTGTACAATCCTAACGCAAACCCCCCAGCCCCTGCCCCAGGAAATGCAGCTTCTCCTCACAGCCAAGATAATTAACAGACTGTTTGACACGAATCCCTCTTAAAAGCCCCTCCCTATGCTCAGCTGCGATTGCTACCAGAAGACGTGGAGGAGCCATTTTTCATAGCTTCACTTAAATTTTTGTGGCTACGTGGGGACCTCAAAATCTTGCAGAATTAATTTTTTTTTAATGCAAAACCTTTTAAGTAAAAATACTTGTAATTGCAACCTAAAGCAATGTGGGATCTGTGAATGGCTTTCTGATTAATTCTTCTGCTAGGCTGGTCTTTTCTCTCTGTTCTACTGAACAAGCGTACACATATTATTGGGATTAATGCTGCATAATACATAATTAATGAAACTGCATAAATATGCAGATATGCAATTGCAGATTGACTGCCACAGCTATAGCCCCGAACACTATGGTAACTGATTGGATGTTCATTATTACCATATTTAAAACTGTTTCCCTGAGAATATGTGCAAACAAATAACTCCAGAAGGGCAGGCTGCACCGTTCCAGGCACTCAGGTGACCGTCTCCGAACCCGCGGTGAAGGGCTGGCGTCGCTGCCAGGTACAGCCCCGCGGGGTGAGGCAGAACTCACGCGCTCCCTGCGGAGGGTCTCGGGCACCAGAGTGACATTATCCTTTGAATGGAAAGTGAAAATGATGCCCCTTAACTGCTCACTTACATTTCCTACCAGACCTGCGTTTCTGCAGGCGCCCAGGATCCAGGATGGGGACTCGTATCCTCCGAAGGAGAACCTCTTGTGCTCCTGTTCTGTCACAATGCAGAGCTGGAGCCCTCTCCTACACCTGGGCTACAAACCTCCCCATGCCCCAAAAGTGCCTGGGAGAGGTGGGCACCCACCCACAGCCCACTGCCAACCATGGGCAGCTCCAGAAAAACGGTGTAAAGAGCCACAGAGTGCATATATCTGGTGCTGGGAAGTCAGGACACTGTCGTACTGGTACCACAATAAAAGCACGAGAGGCTAACTAGGGAGGAAGGGAGGGAAAAGCTCTTTGGGGATCTGAGTCCAACAGCAGCTGCAGTCACCAGAGGTGAGAAAAGCTTCAGAAACTGAGAGCTCTTTTGACATTTCCTCACACCTTTGGGATGGGGCATCAGCAGAAGCCTTTCAGCAAACAGTTCTCCGTTTGTTCCCAAATGTCTTCCATAACACACCGAGGCTCTCACTGTTAATGACTCACTGAAACCGATAAACGTTCCATGTGGAACAAAGGAAAAGGAGACCTCGTTATTTTGTCCAGCATGGCAAAGGCTGAATCCTCCAGGATCAGTCTGGGTCCTCTCCCTGCGCTTTGCTAGGGGATATACAGAGATTTCCTTGGTTGGCTTCCAGTTCATCAAGCAGCCATCAGCTGCTGGATTTTAATGCAGTGCCTGTGATGGGAGAGTCATGAGCAGAACCACAGAAGGTCCGTGTCAGTGACGGGCATCACCTGATAACAAGTGGGAACAGGAGCTTGGGATTTGCTGGTGGATGGAGCCGACTTTGAGCTGTTAGTGGGCACGTTTCAGGTGTCTCTGAGGCAGCAGCGGCTGGCTGGCTCCGTTTCGTGCTGTCTGTTTGCACTGTTGAGAATGTCAAGATTTATTGCGTGCTGATTCAGAAATTCAGATCTCACACGGGGAGTTTGATCTGTCGATCTCAGAGTTCTGCCCAAGGAGGACTGCAAGCATTGTTCCCATTTCTCACATTTACAGGATCAAATTCTTACTTGGAGAAAAGGAAAAGCTTCCCCAAGAGGTATTTGGGAAATGTTTTTGCTTTAAAGTACAAGTTTCCTACGGATATCTTCAGATATTTATTGAGGTGGAATAAATGAAAGTGTAAGTATGAGCTGTCTTAGGGAAGATGAGAATCGCAGCTCTGTGCACCAGAACCACTCGAAAGAGCAGCCAGGCGCCCGATCCTGCCTGAGGTGATGTCTGGGTGGGAGATGACTTCCCCAGACAGACCAGGCTTACAGAGAAGCACAGACCTCTGCTTCCTTCCACCAGGAGAAGACCTTGCTGCTCCGTACCGACACACAGAGCAGCCACGCAGACCGGGGCACCTCCTGTTCGTCCCCTTCTGCTCCACCCCCAGAAGCAGGGAGCACTTACCCAGCAGTCCAGCAGCTGCCGAGGAGATATCCTCACCTCCCAACGCCAACTACATTTTTAGGCCACCCTTAAAAACGAGAGGAGCATCAGCAAGGCTCCATGCCCAGCCCCATCTCTCTCCTGCCACCTGCACTGTGCTTCCCGGCTCCATTGGCCACATCACCAGCGCTGCTTCTCTGGCCAGAGGCTCCCAGTACAGCCCAACTGCTGTGGCCGGGAAGGGTGGGGGGACAAAATGTGTGTGTTTTTATCTGAGTCAGGTTTAATTCTTTCAGTGTAGAGCAACCTGTACTCAGTGATGAATTTAACCTGACTACATTTCATGATGAAATATTAATATGTGAGCCGGATATTTTCTCTTCTACCCTTGTTCTCTTCTCAGGGAACGACTCCTCCCTTCCTTGCCCAAGAACTTCCACTGCAAGTGCTACAAATGATCCCTTTCTTCTGAAAAATACCAGATGGCAAAAGCAATGCAGCGGGTTGACCCAAGCTTTGGGCATGTGCATGCGAGTCGGCTCAGTCAGAGATGGAGGGCTGTGGGCAGGTCTCCCACAAGCCAATCAGTCACAATACTTGATCAGGAGGAAGACATGCAAGTGAGAGATGAGACGCTCAGAAAGAGAGGAGGGGACAGGTGACCTTAATTGGTCTCCTGTTATTGATAGACCAACTTGTCTTCATGATGCAAATTACCCTATAAATAAAAGTAAAACAACTACAGGAAGCAATTTGCTGCTTTGTTACAGTCAAAGTAGACCAAAAATTAAATCAAGGCGTAGCATCTCTAATTCCGCAGGGAGCTCTGTAGAGCCTCTGCAGGCACAGCCAGAATCCTGGGCCGTGGAAGCAAAGGGAGTCACAGGTGCCTTGTGTGGCCTGACAAGGGAAGACAGGGAGATTCCACAGGCAGGACCCAGCTCCAGGACCAGCTGGAGGCTTGGGCATCACCTCTCCTTGTGCCACTGCCTCTTGCACTGGTGGCAAGAGGATCTGCTCTGTGGAAAACCTGCAAAGAAGCCTGAGCTCTCCCAGCTCCTGGAGAAGACAGAGGCCAGACTCTGCCTCAGCACAACCGAACGGTGGCAGCCACCCACCCCCCCCACACTGCGCTGTCTCCCGCAGCTTCCACACCTGACAGCCGTGTCCCTTGGTCTGATGGTTTGTTCCTGAGGTTTCCATGAGTTACCGAGGTGAGCTGGCCTGTGCCCCCCAGGGGCGATACGATGGCTGCTTTTATCTGGCTCAGCCACCCAGGGCACAAGCGCGCAGAGGTGGGCTCGACACAGCTGCGCATTATTGTTAACGGGAGAAACGTACCCGAGTCACGAACGCTTTGATAAAAGCATCTTCCTGACACCTTAAGTGGGTACTAACTCTTGCCTTATGCTTCTAAAACACCTTTTAATTTACAGATCATTATATCCTGTATGTACTTGTCTGCTGAAGGAGCCGGAGCTGTGCCCAAAGGCTTCTCCAGAGAGGTTCTCCAGCAGATGACCACAGCCCAGTGTCCCTGCTGTAACAGGAACTGGTCTGATGCCAGTGCCTCCTCATCCCTCTGGTTAATGTGCTTTCACCCCCCAAAAGTGCCTGTGCTCCCCTCAGCATGTGTGGGTGCTCTGCCGTATCCCTTCCTCCAGGGCAGGACCTGACAAGGACAGAGCAGGGGGAGCAAACAGAAGGAAGGGGGGATTTTGTTAACTTGCTTGTGACAGGGAAATTAAAATGCATTATTGTGTCACTGAGTTGCAGCTTTTCTCAAAATAGTAGAAGTCACAGAGATTTTCTTCAGCCCCAAAGGAGCTCTTTTAAGTGCTTCATTTTATGGAGATATTTCTTTCCCTGTTTTTTTGTCTTATTTTATTTTTATTTTTCCTTTGTTGTGTTTGTTTTCAAACCTGTCGGAAAGCACTAATATTTCCAGGCTTTCTTGTTGTTGTTGTTTTCCTCCTGATCCTTTTCTTTTCCATTTCTGAACATCCTTGCCGGTTCTGAGCGAGTCCCCTGGAGGCTGCGCAAGCAGCAGGACTCGAGCGCGAGTCTGGATGCCTTGCTGGGCGAGCTCCTCCGCTCCTCTGAAGCTTTGAAGCTGCCACTTTAAATTCATGCAGATGGATTATGCTTTTGTTTCTTCAGGAAATTATGAAACACTTTGTGAAGTGACATCAATGAGAATAATAAGGGCAGTGACACCCCCAGCGGTCCCCCCGGTCCCCGCGCATCCAGCCTGTCCCCGAATCAGCGCTGCCCGCAGACGGTGGCTCCGGGTTTAAGGGCCAGCAGAAGCCATCACGTCACCCGCCGTGGTTTCTCCAGCACTGGTCGTTTCGTCGTGGCTCTCACCCCCCCACCACCCCTAACCAAACAACTTGTATAGCTCGCACCTCACTCCCCGAAGGCCACGGTGCCTGTCTTGGACGTGTGAGGAGATGGAAAATACACAACTTTCATGGGTAGTTTTTTCCAGTCAGTCATTACTCTCCCTCCCAGCAATCTGAACCTTATTTCCATGTTAAATGTCTTGCTTCTGCCTGTAGCCTTTGGCTCCTGTTCTGCCTGGTCTGCTAGACTGGAGGCCCTCAGTCCCTGGTACTTTCTCCCTGAGAAGGTACTTTAGGATTTAATGAAGGCATTCACTCTTCTTCTTGATCTCATTTGAGCTCTTTAATCTCTTTCTCTGTAACTCATTTTCTTCATCTCATAAACAATTTTGTGGCTTTCTTTGACACCCTCAACATCCCTTTAAAAACGTTGACACCGGAGCCGTAGGCAGCGTTCTAGTGTCCGTCTCACCAACGCCATATGAGTTTGTTATGCCATAAAATCATTCCACCACTCCTACCTACTAACCCTTCCTATACATCCACCGAATGAATTAGCTCTTTATCACAAGGTCAGGGAAGTATGCCCATGGCCTCTGTCCATTGCAACCCTCAGATGCTTTGCAGTCGTTAGGGAACATGATACCGTCTCCTGATGCAGCAACAAAAACATCATTCTTAGTCTGTATGATATGTATGATTTCGGTTTTACTTATATTAAAATACATTTTATTTCAAATAAATTTATTTCAAAAGACACATCTGTCTTCAGTAAATGCTCTTGACTGCTGTCGGTTATATCTTGTTTTTTCAGCTCTTCATCAGGTTGGTCCCACATCAGCTTGTCCATTATTCTGCCCAGGACTGATGTCCAGCCTCCTGTTGTCCAGGAGGGGTATCTCTCTCACCTTGCACTCTCACAGCACAGCCACCGGCCTTACACATTTGTAGCCACTGTTCCAAGGTTTGTTAAACACAAGCCCTAGCAGCCCTGCGATCTCAGCCGGGTGAGGAGCATTCCTGAGTGTGCCACAGCTAACCCACAGCTAGTGATGACAAATTGCTCATCCATGGCTTGAGCCGCCGCTCCTTCCAGTTCCCTCCTCTTCAGCTCAGGAGCAATTAATGAACGCATGAGTTAGCTGGGGAAATACCACATCTGGCTCTTCAGTTACCCCTTCTTGTGGATAAAGAGGGATTATTCATCAGTAATTTCAGACTCAAGCACCCAAGAGAAAAGCCACTTGTTCTCCTAAGTGATGGACAAACAAGCTTCTTACCTCTTGCCAGGGTAGGCACCCAAAGCCACCCATGTGGGAGCAGCCATCAAAGAGCCAGGCTACACATGGAGCTCGCCAAGTCCCTTCATCTGCGGTTATGGGACACAGAGGATTTCCTTCTGAGAGCGCTTTTTCCTTCAGAGCTTTTCTTTCAAACATAAAAGATCAATGAACTTCATAAATAGTTACGTTCTCTGTAATTAAATCATTTTTCTGTGTGCGTCTGCCGCGGGGATTCAGTTCTTTTTTAAGACAAACTAACAGTGTCTTTTTCCACAGAAAGAGCAGTGTGGAGTCTGTAACGGGACTAGGAAAACAGCTCGTGCAAACCTGTGCTGTGCAGGGGTGAGGTTATGGAGAGAAGACAGTGTGTGTGCCTGGTACCTTTTCCACTGGTGGAACGTATGAAGAAAAGCAGACAGAACAGCAGAGAAATAGCTCCCACAGAGCCCAAAGTCAATAGCTCTCCAGATGTAGCCGTATTTTCACTGTCAGTATTTGATTTTTATTCCTTTCTATCAGGCAAATGCCTCTGGCATCAATAAGGGATCGATGCCCCTGCACCAGGCACCGGTCAGGTTGTAGTACAAGGCGACATGTGCTGTAAACTGCTTACGGTGCGGGAGCAGCGGAGAAGGAGAGTGTCAAGACCATAGTTCACGTTGTGTCCAACACCTCCCGGGAGCGGGAGAGAAGAGACCGTGTGACACCCATGCAAACTGTGCTCCCAGGTTTCCACCTTAGGTAACAGATTTTTCTTCCCACAGTCCTTTCCTCAGCACTGGTCACCATCCATTATTTGTCACTGTAACGTCGAGTGCTATGGAGCAGGAGGAGCTGGCAGCAGCCAGGTAAGCTGTCATCAGGGCTCCCACCAGGGATACGTGTGGTCAGAGCGGCTTTTGCATCACCAGGAGGAGTTGTGTCCAGGTCACACAGCAACAGGGCAGCAAATGATGGCAACTTCGGGCATAGGATGTGCTGTCTTCTTAAATCTGTGTGGTCATAGCCAAAGCATTGGCATGAGCAGTGAACAGGAAAAGCAAAACTAGACACCAAGAGAGTCTCTGACATGAACAGAAATGCAGCATCATTTCAAGGGTTCTGTGGATTCAGTCTCCAGAAACAGCTCACCTGAAACCCCACAGCACCAGCCCCGGCCACCCAAATGGGGAGCTCCTGATCAGCCCAGGCCCAACTCAAACGAAGCCTGTCCCGCAGGCCTGTGGCACCAGAGGCCACCCACCCAACCTCCGACACTGCCGGCTAATCCCACCCCTACAAGTCACAAGTTCTGCCGGTGTATTTGAAATGGATTTAGAAGGGAAGAGGGACACGACTGAAAAGGTGCACGCGAGGCTGAGAGCAGCTCTGCCCAGAGGAGACCTCAGTGCTGAGCTGACCCGGGGACAGGGGCTGCCCAGAACCTCCTTTCTGAGGACAGAAAGCTGCCCTCACTCCAAAACCACGAGTAAGAGAAAAGAGATAAAACCAGAGGGGAAGGAGGGGGAGGCGAGAGGACAATTACATTAACTGAAACAATGTGTTATATTTTAAACATTAAAAGCTTATGACTCTACATGGCAAGTACCTGGTGCAGCGGAGGAGGAGAGGGGAGACTGAAGCAATGGTTAAACAATGCACAAGGCAGGCTGCGGCGTCTGGTTTGTATTAAAACCATTTGGAGGCTGAGTTTGCTCCTTTGACAGCTGGCCACACTCGCTCAAAGAGAATAAGAAAGTTTTTGTTTTTTAAAAAAGATGTGTAATGGGTTTCTTATGTACTAAAAAAGAAAAGCTCTCTGAGCTGGATCACCTATTTTCTTGTCAAAAGACTTTGGACAAAACCTAATCATGAATAAAATGCCTCGTGATTTTTCAAAGAACTCTTTTATTTGAAGTCAGCTTTTCTGAAATGGGAGGCAGGACCTGGGTAATGCAGAGCAGGGCGGGAGGCAGCTCTGCATGCCAAGCCTCGCACGGGCCTCCCCAGCCTCCCCAGAGCTGCCCACAGGCGCGTCCCACCCCACGCTGGCCCCGAACACCATCCCCACAGACTCACTTCAGCTCTGCGGTGGAGACACCTTGAGCCGGCTCCAGGAGACCCCTGGCCAGTCTGGCCAGCACCGACTGCTGTCCCCACTCTCAGCCACTGCCGAGACAGCCCCCAGCAGCACCAAGGGGACCTCGCTCATCCCCTGCCACCAAAAGACCAGCTGTGTCCCTGAGCACCTCTAAGTGCCATTCCACCCCCCGCTGGGCCAGGGCTCTGCCCCACCTGAGGCAACGCGGGCAAGACCTGGTGCCAAGCGCAGGTGAGCCAAGAGGACAACAGGGATGGACGGACTTGTGTCCTACTCCTGCACCCCCAGGTCTGACCCTGGGAACGTGCTGAGCCCATGGAAGGAGGAGAAGGATGCACCATTCCTGTGGCTGGACACCCAAACCAGTGCTGTGACCACATGGTGCCTGTCCACCTCATCCCTGCCTTGCCTGCCCCCGAGAACTGCTCCTTTCTCACCCCAGCCGCTCACACTGGACACCCTGCCCTGACCCCTGGGGCTGATCCAGACCTGCCCACCCCTTAATGCCTCCCCCATAGGGCTGGAAACCCACGGGGCAGAGGCAGCCCATTGCCCGGGCAGTGCCTCGCACAGCACTAATGCCTCCTCTTCATCATTTTAGAAGCAATAAATGAATTATCTCTGCACAGACCCAGGAGAACTGAGATAACCCACAGAGCGACCGTGTGCTGCAGGTCAGCACAGGGGAGGTACCAAATAGTCCTGTACCAGCCACTTACTGCATCCACACCTTGAACGCCCTAAACAGGGAGTCAGTGGGTTTACGCCAGCAGCACAGCCCGGAGCCAGCGTGTCCCCAGGGTCACTGGTGGCAATGGCTGTGATGTGCGAGCAGAAGGTATTGCCCAGAGCAGTGCTGGGGCTCTAGTAAGCTTCGGCCTCTGAGGACCGAATCTGAGCTCAAAACATCTCAAGAGCAAGTTTCCTCACAAAGTTTCATTGATTCCTGGTTTCTCATGGGATTTCCTGCTCCAGTGCTGGTCAAATCCAGGAAGCACAGAGATGTAGAGGATACAAGGGCAAAGACCTTGAAAGCTGATCGGTATAATTACACCAGCATCCGCATCCCAGAAGAGCAGCCGGTATGTGACTAATGGAAGTGGCACTTGATCTGCATTTGAAGGGCACTGGTCCAGGGGCGCAGGGAACTGACTATCTGGAGATGGGAGAGCCACAATTCCCCTGCTGTCCCCCAGCAAACCCTGCTGGGATTGACAGGACTGATGATGATTTACAGGCTGCCGTTAATCGTCCTGCCACTGCTCCAACCATCGTCCCCTCAGTCCTGCTACAGCTCCCTCCGGACACTGCAGCGCCCAGAGGGGCTCAGAGGAAGCATAAAGAGACCGGAGGATGCGACCTCCTTCCACCAGCTCCCCGGGGCAAGCACCTCACGCTCTGACCCGCGTTGGGTACTAAGACTCTCACGTTTATTTCCATAAATTGAGGCAAACCTGAAATCTATTTTCTGGCTGTTAGTTGTTTGGTTTTTACTTGGCCCTTGCCAGTTTTTTATGGACAGAGAAGGTTTTCAGCCCTTTGTCATGGACACCCATCAGTAGAGAGGACCACTGGAATTTTAATTGTCCAAGAGCTCTAATAGGTGTAATAGCCTTGTGTGTTACATATGCATTAATTAAGTAACACTGCATTTAGCTCCAAATCATGCGGAAGGCGCGTGCTGTGTTTGCACAGACATAAATATCTTCACAGTTAGAGTGCAGACTAACGGCTTTGCTTTCTTTGCATTGCAGTATTTCCATCCTGGTGAAAATGGGAGCCTCAGAAAGCTTACCCCTGAGTAGTCCGGGCTCACTGGGTAAGAGCTCAGCCCTTCCACATGTTCTCCTCACACACAGGCTTTCCAAAACGATGTGGCTTGGAGAATTAGAGCAGCTCTTTGATGCCTGCGGGTTTGAGCACAGGGTGAGCCCTCTGCAGCTATCGCACGCTGCCAATTACCCCCCTGAACAAACAAGCTGCCTGGCCCCCCGTTCAGGGGTCCCTCATCACCCAGGTTCTTCAGCCCGGCTCTTTCGCTGCAGATACCATCATTGCAGCAGCCCATAAGCTGTAAACAGGGTGTTGTGTGCAGCTGCAAGGGGAAAGGAAAAACAAAAGGATACAGCATAGTGAATATAATATATTCTCATCTTGATCCACAGGGAACTTCCATGAATCAGATGAGAATATAACACGAGGTCATCAGTGGAGAGCTGCTTGGTTTAAACACCAGTATTGCCGCTTTTGCTTTGCTGCTTTAGCACAACCTGATTCTGAAACGGAACGAGAAGTTGGAGTAACACGTGTTGGTTGAGCTCTGATACACTAGCTGGACAAATATTTGGAAGACTATTCACTTTCAGCAGGCAACATTATGCTCTGTGGATTAATTATACGGAATATGGTCCTGACTTGGGTTTGGACGATTAAAGCTGTGCTGGAATTCCAGAGGATTACTTAAATGTGCAGCATTAGTGAAGGTAAAACATCTTCAATATCCCTTTCCTGCAGCCTCCATTTCCTTTATAGAAATATGCAGATTAGTGCTAAGTATTAATCTGCCGAGGCTCCCAGAGCAGGGCTCCTTCCCCTGAAGAGCATTGTGAGGTTTGGGGAGAGGAGGGGGAGGGCTCTTTGAAAGGGAAATAAAGAGCAGAGAAATTTCATATGTTTGTAAAACAATAACGAGAAGCCAGCGACGTACTCCACATGTTTTAGTCTGGGAGAAAAAAGCCTGGATGCGGGCAAAGTAAGTGCAATATATATGTGTAATTAAGAAATGATTTCCTGCGATCTTCCTTAAAACATGTCTGAATACAGATCTCAAATTTGCATAAATAACTTATGCTTTTCACTTTTTCCTTGTGGAAAACACATAACGTTGCCTCTCGCTTTCTGATTCTCAGACCCTCCCCGGCTCGGGAGGAGGATTTGCCATATTACGCTATTCTTTCCAATTGTAATCAGCCTTAAATCTGAATAAAAGCAGCAAATGGCTGACTGGCACTCAGGGCTTCCCTCCCTCCCCCTGCCCCCCATGGAAGCGGCAGCAGCAACAGCATTGAGTCAGGCCAGGAAAGACACGACTGCAGCTCTCGGTTTTCATTAGTATTCATGGAGCATCCGACTCCAGAGAGGATTAATAGACTCTGATGCCTAATATCCTGGAGAACAATTAATTTGCCCACAGTTTTGTCATGGTTGAAAGTCAAATGCTGGAACAGATCGATGCACTGAGCTGCAAGTTGAACACTGCAACCTTCTGCTGGAGCTGAATTTTAATTTTCCCATCATCATTTCCCTCCATTCCCAGCACACCAGTTTTCTAATAGATCGAAAAGCCTCTTACCTTCTTCCATCACATGTTGGTCTTCATAACAAAAGTCCATGTTGATTGTTCAAATATTAGAGCCTTGTATTGCTCTCCATTATGGGATTAGAGATGTTCAAGGCCCCTTGTGTTTTGACCTTTTCCTGTCTCGTTTCTCTTTAAATTGTATGAAAAATGCTAACCTTTTGTAATTAAAATCAAAAGAGAACAGAGGAATAAACCCTTTTTCCTAATAATTATTCACTGTTTAGGCTTCCATTTTGATAGAACTGTTTGTGCAGAAAGTAAGGCTGGTGTTCATAAGAGCCCGGTCAATAGAGCTGTTAGAACGCCCATCAGCGCCATGCCCACCCCCCTGGAACCTGCCGCAACCAGCACCGTTGCCCTGGGCTTGCACCAGCCCGGGGCTCTGCTGGGGAGCTCGCTGCTCTCCTCCACAACATCATCTGGCAGGGTTGTGCAAGCCCACTAAATCCTGTGCACACAAGGGAAAAAAAAATCTATCAATAAACAGACTGAGGTGGTTGTTGTGGGAAAGCAGAGCAAGCATCAGAAAAAAATTAGTGCTTATCTTAAATAAATAATGATAATAAGGAGCTATAGGTGGGAGTTGAGGCCTGATTCTGCGGACGTGCAGAAGGGCGATGCCGGCCACGGTGAAGCGGTACCTGGTGCTGAGGTCCGGCCTCGCTGCGACGGAGGCGGCTGCACCAGCCCCCCCAGCCTTCCTGGACTGACCTCCCAGGGGTTGTCACAGCTGCTCCGAAAGCATCGGGCACACAAGAGAGGGGATGCAGGACACAGTGCAGAGCCACCGGGAGCAGGGACCAGGCAGCTGGAGGCACTGCCCTGCTGCTCCCCAGTTCTCCCAGTCGAAATAAAAAAGTGCTGACAGCAGCAGATCTAAGGACCAACATGAAACAAGTCTGTGATAGTGGAAATGGATGGAGAGCCACCAAGTGCAGGCTAATACCCACTGCTCACTGCAGTCTTGACTGGGATTTCCAGGTATAAAGCCACCAGGAACTGGATTTCCCTGTCATGGCCTTCTGTCTTACTGGGAGACACCCACACCCTCCCTGTATCTCACCAGTCCCTGCAAACTGGGCAGCTGCTTTTAGCTGAAAACCTGTAGAGTGGAAGGCAGGAGAGTGTCCTGTCTCACCTGTGCTGGGCTGCGAGACATCACTGGGAAAGCATCTTCTCTGCTGGGCTGGGCTGGGAGGACATCCTGGCATTGCTCCCCCCGGCAATGCCCAAATAGTGCAGACTTTTTTCCAGGAAAAAAGGGGCTTTATTGGGTTAAGGACAAACTGAATGACTCTCCCCAGGCTATTGTGCTGTTCCCTCAGCGTTTCTGGTGTCCAGGCTTTTGTGGTTTAATTACAGTCTGCTCCAAATGGTCTTAGCCAACAGATCAATAGATCAGGAACATTAGAATTGTTAATTTGAATGGCTGATTTGAATTTAAGTGCAACTTCAATTTAATCATTTTAAAAATGAAACAGTGTGTGAGGGCCCTCCTTCTCTTTCTTCTCCTTCTCCTTCTCCTTCTCCTTCTCCTTCTCCTTCTCCTTCCTTCTCCTTCTCCCTCTCCCTCTCCTTCTCTTCTACCAGTGAAGCAGCTCCAGTGCCCCATAGGGATCACGAAACTTTCTGGCATGCAGATTTCGCTTCAGCCAGGAGTTAAGCCCTATGAGCCGCTGGATCATGACAAAAGTGGGGGTTTTAGCAGCCTTCCCTACAAGCATGGTAATCCCAAATCCAACACTGATTAACTTGGACTCAAAGCTCCACTGCAGAAATTAATTCTAAATCAGGGTCCTGGAGCCTCGTCTCACCAAACACTTTACAATGCTAATTGGCGATGACTATACGAGCAGGCATAATAATGTCCCGGTTGTCTCAACTTCCCCATTTCACACAGAAATCCCGCAGGCTGCAGGGCTGTCCCGCTGCCCACCCGGAGCACGCCTAACCCAGCCTGTGCTGCCGAGCTGCCTGCAGCCACCACAGCTGCTGGCCACAGGCTGCAGGAGACACTGGAAGCACTGGGATTCCTCATCGATGCTGGTGTCAGCTCTCATGGTTCTGGCCAGGAGGTGAGCTGGGATCTGCTCTGCCCAGCGGTGCTGGGCACCAGAGGTGCAGGAATAGTGTCATGCCCCAGCATCTGCAGATGCTCAACACAAACAAAACAAAACAGAAGCACGTGAGAAAATGTATAAGATGGGGTGTCTGGGGTGTAGTTTTATCAAGTAAGGCTTCATAAAGATATTAGTAAACAAAACCAAAAGCATATTCCAACCTCCTAGAACAATAGCAGATGGGGTTCAAAGCTCTGCTCACTGTACACATGATGCTTTCTGACCATCACACATATCCAGCCTTCATTTCATTTAACAACCATGAAGTGCCAAGTGGGGAGGAATTATTTTTCGGAATCTTTGTTAACCAGTGGAACTCGCTGCCCCAAGACATCCGTGGGGTGGGGAGCACTGTACAGGTCAGGCAGGAGCAGGAACCAAGGCGGATGAAAGCACAGATGGTTACCACCAAAAGGGCAATAACTTATAAAGGACCGTGGATGCTCCACGTGTCAGCTGCTAAACGTGAGAGAGCAGAACGGAGCTTGTTCTTTTTGAGTGCATTCATGGGGAATTCTTTCAGTTCATGTCCCTGCCAAATGCAGGACATGAGACCAGACAAACCTTGGTCCAACACAGCCTGGCAAGGTCTGTGCTCCTATTTACTGCTGCGTGCCAGTCAGGTCAAAAAAGACATGTAAGACGGTATTTTTCCTGAAATGCTCAATAGTTCCTCTACCCCTGCACACCGAGAAAGCCAAAAGCTTTGTTTTCCTTTTGTCACCCTCACAATCGCAATGTAGCCACCCTGTCTAATTGCCATCGTTACTGAATGTAGCATCTGCACTCAGCCTGAGCACAGAGGAAACAAGGGATGGAAAGGGCATTTCATTCTCACCTGTGTTCCAGCCCTGGATTAGCAACAATACAAACTGAAGATGAAGTTGTTCATCATAACACTGTTCAAATATAAAGACTATGCAGCTTTTAAAGGCAGGCTTCTGAGTCTTCTCCACGGTCATTTCAGAGTGACAGAATTACAGAAAAAAAAAACAAACAGCCTAAACCAAATTTACCATGCGGTGCATTCAAGAGGATGATGTTTTAGTACCTGGGAAAGCACAACTGTGTATCCACCGTGAGCAGCCCTCCCAGGGACCCCAGTCACCTCAGCCCAGGTGGCCAAGAGCAGTCCCTGAGGAGAGGACCCTGCTGCAAGGGGCTCGATCAGGCCCAGGGGTGCTGCATGCCCCCGCTGCAGTCATACCTGTGCAGCAGCCAAGCAACGTCGGTGTATCCAGACCCCAGCAAAGCAGCACAGGACAGGCAATTTCTGACACCTCGTGCTTTGCTCACAGCTGCACCTGAACCAGGCAGCAAAAGACATCTGCCTTGGGGAATTCACCACCCTCTGAGCTGGGACTCCCCGTCAGAGCCCACCACCGGCCCGTCTGATACTGAAACACAGTCAAAGGCTCATCTCAAATGCTGGTTTTAAAACATAGTTCTGAGCCAACACAAACATGTTTAAATTCCCTTTCCGTGTTTCCCTTCATGCTTAAAGCCCAGGCAGCAAAATGGGGTGAATCAGATAAATCTTGTGCAACAGCAAGAGCCTTTGTCACCAAGCCTCCCGGATGAAGGGCTGCAGGAGAGCTCAGCACCGTGCAGGCAGGAGGGCTCAGCATCATGCAGGCAAGAGGGCTCAGCACCATGTAGGCAGGAGGGCTCAGCACCATGCAGGCAGGAGGGCTCAGCACTATGCAGTACCACCAGAACAAGCCATGGACTGGAAGCACAACATCCCATTCCCAGTCTGCAGCTCTGTGTGACACATTCAGCAGCAGCAAGTGCCTTTCCCCAGCCCTATGAAGTGCCTACGGAGCCTCCTGGGCAGAGCCACTCTCCCAGGGCAGCAACCACCCGGTCACAGCCGGCACACGCCTGGCAGCACCAGAGGCACGGGCAGCTGTATGCAGATTTCCATCAGGCAGATGCTCAAGGCCTCTCTGCCTCTTCTGGGCCAACCCTGGCAGCTCCAGCTTCCCTTCCAGCAAAGGAAATGAGCAACCTGCTTTTGCAGGAAAGCTGGGGAGCCTCACTGGGCAGGAGGTCTGTGCTGGGTACATGAAAAACACTGGAAAAGAAGGCTTTCGAAGAAGCAAAAAGAAGGTAGAAAGGACTCCCATCTCTCCTCTTATTTGCCATCCAGGATCAGCCCACTGACTTCATCAGTGCTGGGTCTGATTCCGGCAGCCAGACATGTCTGGGGAGCAAGCATTTGAAAAGGTAAAAGACAGACCGAGTTCCCAAAGCCCAGCTCTCAAACTGAGTTTCTTCTTTCTTTCTTTGACAGATTAAACCAAAACATTATTCTCGGTGTTATTTTGTTGGCCTATGCATCAGCCTGAATGACAAGCACTGACTGCATCCTGAGAACAATCTGAAGGCAACCCAGGGAACCCACCCAGATGGTGTTCAAAAGCGTCTCGGAGCAGAATGGGCTCTGCTCGACGCAGGAATTTCACAGCAGGAACAAAGGGAACTTTGCAAACAGAGCTTTGAAACGGAAGTCATTTTATCCAGCATGCCTGCAGGAAACGTGAATCCATCTTCCAGCACAATCAAACGCAGAGCTGTGCATGGGCATAATTATTAGGGGAATGATGGCAACAGTAAAGGAGCTCATCAGTCAGAAAGCTACATAATTTCTAAACTGTCTCTTATGCTGAACCACCTGGATTTAAAGTAACATTTGCAGACAAGACGAATGGGGCTGGTTACCGAGCACGCCCGCGCTAACGCCCGCGAGGGGAAGGGTCACTGCCGGCGTCAGATGCTGCCTTGCTCCCGCACTTTGACTGAGGCATTGGTTGCAGAGCAGAGCCTGTGGGTCCCCTTCCCCGCCGTGACAGTTCTCCCCTGTGGGGACAGAGAAAGCCAGAGAAACACTTTGTTTGCTTGGGGGCATTTTTTCAGAATCGGCGCTTCTTGGTTCGAAATCCAGAGCGGCAGCCGCAGGCCCACAGGGTCCGCCCTCACCAGGAGGGTTCAGCTGCGTGATCCTGGAGATGCCACGTGAGTCCACAGCTGGGCATCTGTCCCAGGCAGGGAGCGCTGGCGGGTGGCCCCTCCTGCCTGGGACAGACAGGTTCGTTTAAATAACCAGTCATGGCTGGGGGATGTTAAAATGGAGACAAGGAAAGGCTTGATCTGACGAGACCCTCACTGACACATGTGCCACGGCCAGCACAGAGGCTCCATCTGATTCAGTGCCAGCGCCTCCCTGGCCTCTGGTCTGTTGGGACATCCCAACATTCCAACATCCACCTGAGCTCTAGCACCGCAGGGCGAGCGAGCTCTGCTGTGCACTGCTACCAGAATGCAGAGCGCCTGTAATTATGAATTAAAACTCCAAATGTACCAAAAAGCCCAACTTGAGCCCTCTCACCAAACCTTTCTGTAGAGACAGCCCTAACTAGGCAGGGGCGTCAGAGCCAATGGTTACGGGTTGACTGCAGATGTCTGGATGCCTGCTCTCAGCTGCATGGGAACCACACGTCCATGGTGGTTTCCCAGAGCACTGTCACGGGACTTCCTCAAAAATAGTGCAAGAATCTCCATTAATATTTAAGGCTTTCCTTTTTTAAGCATTTCAGTTTTGTGGAGAATGCAGAGCTCTCTGTCCTGGGGAGCTCATTCAGAGGGAAGAGTGGGATTAAGAACTTCAAAGTGGAGTTCTCCCCTGTGACAAGTTCTTTACAAGAGACCCTGTCCAAGACTTATCACATCTCTCCAGCAAGGGAAAAGATTTGCCATGAGAATCCTTCTGGGCTTGTGGACTTCTGCAGAGGAGGAGATTTCTGCCAGCAGCGGCTGCTCTCTGATGGGAAGCACACCCTCCTCCTGGAGGTGTGAAATCTCTGAGGAGGGCAGGCTTTCTTCCCACGTGGCAGCCGGGGAAAATGCCAGCAGAAGCATGTGCTATTTCAGGAAGGCAGAAAAGGAATGAAAAGGCTTTCAGAGGACTAAAAAGTCAACGTGGGATGGGTGGAAGGATGACAACTGGCTCCAACTGAGAGAGAAAAACTGAAGGGCTTCAGAAAAGAAAATAGGAATGCAGCCTCTGAGTGTGGGAAAAGATTCCTGTCTCATGGTGCTGCTCCTTCCAGGGCTCTCACTGAGGGTCAGGTCATCACAGTCCACTTTTTTGGCTGAGCTGACCCCTGCCTCTGCAGCACCCCACAAGATGCCACCCCCCAAGCAGCCAGGGGCCAATAAAAGACAAAGGTGGCCGTGTGAGCTGTGGCGGGGAGCGGGCAGGCTTTGTGTTCTTTGCCTGTACCCAGCTGTCAGGAGGGCATCCAGAGCAGGTGAGCGTGTGAGCGAGCCAGGTGTTTGGCCTGGGTCAGAACAGCTACACAAACACCAACCGGAAAAACACGTTTTGTTCCCTCTGGCTCAACAGCTCAAATCTTCTCACAGGACCCCTGGTGCAGGAGAATTAAGAGAGCTTCTTGTTTTGTTATTACCACATGGCATCATCCACTGTGTCCTCCCTTTTGCATCCACCCCTGAGATCACACTGCTCATCAGGACAGTCTCCAAAGCACTCTCAGATACGATGGACTCCTCAAAAATCCTTTCCATTCCTTCAAACAAAGATGATCCATGGTGATGAGACTCCACTGGCAGACAGGGTGACTGTAAATTAGTCTTGCTCAGGGAACCCTCTCAAGAGGCCTTGTCACAGGTCTGGAGATCCTCCTGGGTCAGGAGACAAGGTATGGCAGCTGCTGAAAAGGTCTCTTCCTTTCAGGCATCTCTGCCTTTGTCTGATCCCCTTGCAGCCAAGGCAGACCAAGAGGGAAAGAGAACTGTAGTTTGAATATTAAACACCAGGAAAGCTGCAGAAGTTTTGTGTCTGTTTTGACATGACCATTTCTATTGGCAGAATTAAAGAAATAATCTGCCATGAATATTTTATCCTTTCTTTCCATGACCAGATTGTGGCTTCCTCGGATCTCCTCATTATTCAGCAGTATTTATGCAGCATTTCGTAAGCTCATTTCTGCGCTGGAGTCACTGCTTGGGCTTTGCAGGGGGCAAGTGCTGCTCCTCTGAGGGGGCTGGGGATGGGCACGGCACAGACAGACCCACCTGAACCCAAGAGCCACGGCTTTGCTGGTACCACTTGGGAAGGGAGCACGTCCCAGGGCGTGGGGTTTGGGCGAGCGCACAGAGCAGTGGCCCCTCAGAGCAGTGTTCTCCAGTTCCCTGGTGAATCAGAGAAAACAATGTCAGCTTCTAAAGGATGGCTGTGGAAACTGTGGGTAACTGTTTATTGCCTTATGGTGACGGCTGCGTGTGTTGTGCTTCTATAGATTTAACGTCCCTGTGCTAGGTGGATCTTGGAGGGGGAACCGTTGAGATGCAAACACCCTGCACCAGGCTCCAAGGGGCCTTTCTGTGGGCAGTGCCTGGCTGGAGAAGCCTCCCACATCCGAGGTGGGACAGATAATGAATGCACTTGAATGATGAACTCTCTTTGACATCTCTGCTTTTGCTCTTCTGCAGGAAAATGAAAGCAAATCCATTCTGATTTCTGCTGAATTCACTCCTCACCTCTGGGTGGTGTTTTAGAAATCAAAAGTAAATCCATTATTTTGCTTCTTGTCTAAGGACTCGGAACCTTTCACAGATGTTAAGGCCACTTATAAGTTAACAGATTTGTATTTAAACCTTCTGGCTGTGTGTTTTCCATGCATCTGAAGTCCTGACAATAGGATAGGTAAATGTGCAAACTAAGCAAGCGTGTTCACATACACCCAGCTTATAAAAGGAACAGAAAAGCAAATGTCCCCATGTCCTGGTCACGCCAACCAGGGCAACTTATCTCCAAAATATCCCCTTAAAAATCTCCTAGTGCATCTGGTGCTCCCAGCCCCCTTTCTTCCCTGGAAGAACCTTCATAAATTTCACCTGCATCTCATTTGTCGAGGCTGGATAAGAGGAAAGAAGAGATGTTCCTCTTCCACCTGGTGTGACATTCAACAACACTCTGGGCTTAGTCTTCATTCATGGTGTAATTCCATTTTCCCTCTGAATTATGTACTCTCGGTAGCCTGCTTGGTGCATAAAAGATCCATGACGGGGAGTCGCATCATTCATTTTTTTTTCCATGAGCAGGTGCAAAATATAATGTCCCTGATTTTCAAGATCTGATTAAACTGTCATAGATCTGGAGCAACCTCAATAACTCCCAGCGTCTGAGAGGGGCTGCTTATTACAACACTGCACCCTCTGATGCTATCGATAAGAATCTCTCAGCTTTTCAATTACAAACCCCTATTTTCAGGATTTGTTTATTTAAATTGGATTAATTTGGTGATGCCTAAAGTCAGTGCCTACAATCCACAGGCTGAAGTCCAGCAGGCACAGCCACATCCCCGTATCCTGATCCGTGTGCAGTCCACCAGTCCACAACTGGGCTGCCCAGACCATGCCGGCAGCTTCCAGCAGTGGGAGCATCAACCACCCTTGTCAGGTCACAGGTCCCAGCCCTCGGGTGCCTCCAGCTCTGCCCTGTGTCCCAGGCTCTCCTATCTGTCTGCAGTCATGCTCAGTCATCCAGCCCCAGCTTCCCTCCCCAGATGCACACGCGGAGCCGCCCGGGTGCAGATTCCCCGCAGCAGCTTTCTGTCACTTCTTCACCTCTGCTGAATTTCCTCAGTGATTCACCTGTCTCATATACAACATATTTTTTTTCCTATTCTCCAGGTTATGGGAGTACCAGGATGAGAAGGGGAGGATGCAAAACTTCAGCTGTTCTGCAAGAACTTGAACTGTGAAGTGACCAACTTGAGAAGCTGTTTTCCAGCGGAGGGAGAGGCTGAAGCACAGGAGGGAGGTTTCTCTCTGATGGAAATGGTGTCAGGAACCGCTTCGGTGTTTTGGGGGGAGCACCCCTGTCAGAGGGTGTGCCAGCAGGTCCCAGAGCA
The DNA here is from genome assembly GCA_024611175.1 of Megaceryle torquata. Taxonomy (NCBI): domain Eukaryota; kingdom Metazoa; phylum Chordata; class Aves; order Coraciiformes; family Cerylidae; genus Megaceryle; species Megaceryle torquata. Next base: position 41,526 of record JANIJG010012716.1, read on the forward strand.
CACAAGTGCGGGAAGGAACGAGCTCGCGGGGCGGAGGCAGCCCAGAGGCACAGAGCACCACGGAGCCCAGCGAGTCCTGCCGGCTTCTCCTACGCTGCGCTTTTGCAAAGCTGTTTCCAATACTGTAATTGAAAGCTTAACTGTTACACTGATGGAATAAATTAAACCGAACCTTTTATCCCAAAACCTTCTCTGTAAGAAGACATCTGAGGGCTCTGGCACGCTGACAGGTATTCCCTTCCCTGGGGGTTGGCAGGGGGGTCACAGATGTCCCTGGCTGACGCCAGCCGACGCAGGGTGTCCTCACTATGTCGCTTTGGCACGTCCCTCACTGGTGGGAAGGGCTGGCCTGGCACGGGCACGGCCTGGCCGCGGCAGGGATCTCCTTTGGCACAAGATCAGTGGCGTTGCTCTGGCAAGCACGAGGCGAAGCAGCCCGCGTGGCGTTGGTTTGCAACACGGCAGGAATTAGCCGGATAATTGCTGTGGGCTTTGGCGTGCCCTGGCCACCCGGAGGTGTGGTGTCAGGCAGGAGCTGGGCTCCAGCTGCACCCAGGAGGCTCCGCCACATCCCCACTGGCAGCGTGGGCAGGTGAGGGCAGGCAGAGCTGCTGCAGCCCCAGACCCACCGTCTGGCACCGGGATGGGATGGGCTGGATCCCAGACTGGCCAGCACTGAGACTGGCCTTGCTAGTTCAAAACAAGGTGCAGTGCTGATGTCAAAATGCTCAGGCAGGCTGATGTGCCGTGTCCTTGTTTCATACTCACAGGCAGGTCTGCTGATGCTGGAGCTAAAAAAAATAAGTATTCAAATTAGCAATCAGCGCAAGTGATTGCTCTTCCATTCCCGTCCCTGTTCTGAAATGGGAGCTCCAGTCTCTCTGCACATAAACAGCAAACACACACTCAGCATCTGATACCAAAGAAGGCTCCCGACACCGTGAAAAGAACAGGGAGAAGGTACTGCAGAGTGGGAGCTGCCATCTGGGCTTGCATCTGCGAGTGTTTGGCAAGGCACATATGGAGGATCCTTTTCTCTGCCTCATATTTGGCCCTGGAAACTCGGGGATGATGGAATGAAGAAGCTCTGCCTGGGGTCTGGTCACTATTTGGCACACACTATTAATCCCACAGAGGTTCCTGCTGATCAGAACCGAAGGAAGTGCCAGGTCAGACACCACAGGGATGTCGGCTGTTAATACAGCTCCTCTGCCGTCGCTGGCAAACAGTGTCACACACACCTGCCAAGGCATGGCCATGCCAGGGTGGTACTTGGAGAGCCACCCTGCTTGGGACTGCTTCTGACTGATGCCAATGGGTGCCCAAAGCCTCAAAGGGCAGGATGAAATGTGCACTTGGCTGTGGCCTATCAGCATCCTCACCTTCAGGTTCTCTTGGGTCCATGAAGGGACAACTGACTTCCAAGTGACAAACAATAAAAGAGCATGCCTGACTGGCAAGAACAAGAACATTACAGGAATAAGGAAACTCGATGATGATGGCAGGAGAAGCTTGAACTCAGGGGAAGGAGAAATAAGGGGAGTTCCTTGAAGCAGGTCCCTGCCAGCAGTGAGATTTTTAATCCAGGTCAAGAGCTGGAGCCAAGCTACAGGCTGAATGTATACGTGCTGGTAACAAGGGAGCTCTGCGCAGGAGCCAAATGCGTCTCAAAACTTATACAGGCACAAAAATATTTGAGAGGTCTCCTTTCCTTCTCCAAGGATGACATTTTTGTCTCCCTTTAAGTCACACATAACCTAAATTCCTTCATTCTCCCTTGCCCTGTTCATCCCTGATGAGGTTGGGATCTTGGGCTCTTCTTTACAGTTATTCTCTGGCACCGAAGAGAGATGCTTTTGAAGTAGAAAAGAACGAAGGACAGTCGTGGGTGGACTCCAGGCAGCGTAGGCAGGAACTTCTGCAGACACCAACTGCTCCCAGGACTCAGCATCTGCCATCCCACCAAGTGGCCATGATGCTGACTCAGTGACAGTGAGCTATCACTGGAATTAGCCTTCACTGCCTCCTCTTGCCCCAGCAGAAAGAGGAAGCATAGGGACAGCTCTGGAGAGACAGCAGGAGAATGTTTTCTGGGTTAATGTAGAACACAGAGTGGCTGTCCAGTGCTCAGGGCTCCCACAAACACATCAGATGATTCCCTTGCACAGGGAATGCTGTCTTCTCCAGAGCTTCCTCCTCAGTGTGAGGGCAAGGAAATGGGGAGAAACCCATTAAATCCAACCTACAGCATCCTCAGCATCAAAAAAAGCCAACTCTATATGTAAAGCCTTGTGGAGGCAGAAGCAGGACTAGGCAGAGCATCAGAAGACTGAGGCGATGGCATCACAAATCGGAGAGGCAGTCTGAGCCTTTTTGATGTCAGGCTGAGCTGAGAAAGGAATCGGCCCCTGGACAAGAAAGCTGTGTGTTTGCTGGGCCATGCGCTTGGGGAGCAGAGAACGCCTCGCTCAGCCAAGCAAAACTGCAGCACCTTGACACATCTCGTATATCCACAGCGTTTCGTGAGTCTAATTAAGTGCAGAAGCAGAAATGACAGAGTAGAACCGAGGGCTTGGAGGCTGGCTGTCCACAAAAGCTTCCTCAGAGCTGGATTGTTCAGATGGAGCAATGATCTCATGAGCAGATGGGAGAGAGCCTTTGCTTGTTCCACAGAAATCTGGGCTAGAGCAGACATGAGAAAATGCAGCACAGAAAACTATTGTGCTCGAGTGTGAGAATGGAGCCAGCAGCTGACCAGGCAAGGGTGGTGGGGGGTGTCTGCTCCCCCGCTGCCAGCAGCAGTCACGGACATGGTCAGGCAGCGGAGCCCACAGCCTTCAACTTGGCTGGAAACCTGGCATGTGCATTTGGAGGGGAATCTCCCCTGGGCGCCATGTCCACTTGGTGATGAGCGCTGGCAGAGGAGAGCATCAGAGGTGCCACCTCCTGAGCCACAGGACACACTCACAGGAGGCTCAGGGATGCTGCTGTGCCCAACAGACAGGGAAGAGGACATTTGTAGACAGCAAAAGGGTTTTTTTTTCTTCTTTTAAAGAAGGTTAATTATTTATTCATGCACAAAACACAGGTTATTGTTTGCTAAACAAATCTGTGCACCAGTCTGTGTGCATCTCTCCGTATGTGCCAAACGTCCTGTTTCAAAACAAATCGTGTCTCAGTCAGTTCATAGCTCCCTTCTGGGCTGGGCTGGGCTCTGTCTCAGGCCCTCAGAGGGTCAAAACACACCCCGATGAGGATACAGGTGAGAAGAACTGATCAGGGACGGAGCTAACCCATGTCCCAGACCTGGGGACAAGAGAGGACTCATGGCCACTGTGTCAGAGCTGCCACCATCCTGCAATGCCCAAGGCCCAGCTCATGGAGCAGCTACAGGGCAGGGAGCAACTGCAGGGAGAGCTCTGCCTTCCCGGCTCCGATCCGATCCATGACATCATTTCAGAAACAAATTCAGGAAGACCAGCATTAGACTGCATCTCTGCAGGAGCCCAGGCATAAAACTAAAGCCTCACAGGGTTTTGTTATCACAACACTACACTGTTAAATGTCCTAAGCAATCTTTTTTTAAGGAAAACAAGTCTTTAGAAACAGAGGTGACCCTAGAAGTGATAAGTGAAGAGGTGCACCTGAAAGTCTGTTATCAGCTATTTGTGCCTGGCTCTGCCTCAGATTTCTCATTTCGATGTGACGGCAGCTGAAAATTGGATAGATACTGACTTCACCTCAAACAAGACTTTCTCTTTTTGTCTTCAAGGGCAATTTAAGTGCTTTACCCTCTGAGGTCGTAGAGAATCGCGGGATGCTAGCAAAGGAGTGTTCTGGAGAGGGAACCATAGTGCTGCTCTGCAGCATGTTTTGGTAATTAAACTGCACAGTAAAGTGCAGGGGAGGCTGGAAAAGCACAAGTTTCAGGAGGTTTGTTTGTTCTTAAAATTGGCTTCTGATGAGGTTTTCCTTGCACACAAAAAGCAGGTTTAACTGGCAGCACCGGCGACTGTTTCAGAACGATGTCCTGTCACCAGGCCCTGTGCCCGCAGATGTCCACAGCCCAGGGGGATGCTGGTGCCTGTGGCAAGCTTGTGGGGCTGGCTCCAGCACTCTGAGGGCTTCTCCTTGCCAGGAAAGGGGAGGGAGGAAAAGGCAAAGGCCAGGAAGTCACAAGGGTCCCAGCTCCGAGAGAAAACTTCTCCACAAAGCTGGTGAGAAATGACCCCACCACAATGAGCAAGGGCAGAGAAGGGACTGGGGGATGCTGGGACTTGGCTTCTTCTAAAGGAGAGAAGCTCCAAGGAAGAATCCAGAGGAGAGACAATTAGAGAAGTGGAGAAGCATCTAATGAGGCAAGGGGCTGCTGGAGATGAGCTTTACACAACAGCCAGGACACTGCTGGGTTAGCTGGGTCCCAGAGTGACATTTCAATTCCCAGGGGAAACCCTTGAAGCTGGTGTGCTGTGACACACATTTGTATCAGCTTCAGCTTATTTTAGAAGCAGTTCTCAATAAAAATGGACAAAGGCACAGACGTCCTTCTGAAAACTACAGCAGAGCTCTGCGATGTGGCCAGTTAAAACATGAAAATAATCTTTGGCAACCGTTTTCTGTACCCCTGTGTGTGGCTGGTGTGTGCCCGCTGGTTCTGGCGGGTCCAGCATGTGTCAGACTGAGTCAATGTGAGCAAACGGATCTGTTCACATGTAGTACATCTGCCTGCAGAAACGCAGAAATCTGGCAAACCCAACTGTCTCGCCAAGTCAGCCAGACAACAGTAAATCCAGCTGAGCTCTCTGAATTAACAGTTTAATTCTTGAGGAAACAGCACAATAAATACTTCAAAGAGTTCCTAAACACAAGCATCTTTCACTTTGACTCACATAAGCAATATGATAATTCAGATTAAATCATGCAGACACCTACACACATTCGTCTTCCTTATTTCTGCTTTACAAACACTGTGCACGTGAGCAGCGTTCTCCAGCAGACCACTGTCCCGAGTCTGAAGCACTGAGCTTCGACTTTCCTAGGACAACCTGTTTCCTTGTTTTCTGACTGTTCTTGGTGTTTCCCAGGATCTCCTTGCTGTGGCTGCAAACCTTCCCCTCCCTGTCTGCTCCTGCCAGCGTTCAGCACTCACACCCCAGCACCAGGCTCTTGCTCGCCCCCAGGATGCTCAGCACGCTCAGTCCTTGCGGGAAGGTTTAGTTCATACAGCACCAGGAAAAGTGACCACTACAAATGGGAAAGAGTCTCTGACAGCAGGCAGGGATGGTAAAGCTGCATATTCTGCTCAAACTGTTGGACCCCCTGAAAGTGAGGGCAGGTGATAACACAAGCAGCTCTTAGAGATTTCCTTCCGTAGCCTGGGAGCTGGAATGCTCTCCCTGCATGAAAACACCTCACATCTTACTTTAATTCTGAGCAGTTTACATCACACAGACTTCCCAGCACCCAGCGACAAAGTGATCTGATCCAAATTCTTCATTTCTCAATGTTACCCAAGGTGGGTAAAGAGGATGCAGCTCCCAACCCAGTCCAGCCCCAGGGAAGAGCAGGAAGGAGTGAGTGGGAGCAGCAGCACACAAGGAAGAAGAGGGGCCCTTGCACAGGCACTCAGGTCTGGGCTCCAGCTTTGTGTCCCGGCTCTGCCCAGCTTCCAGACATGCCAGGCACCTTCCCAGCTCCCAGCAGAGGGTCCACAGTCACCACGACCGACGACCACCCCCTCCTCCTCCTCTGCAGCCCTGGGACAGGAAGAGGGAGAAAGCATCCGTGCAGAGGAACAGTCATTCCCCAAAAACCTGTTTACTTTTCAAACTCTGGTTACCACAGCAACATGATACAACTATTTAGCTGAAATCTTTTTCTCCTCATTTCACGGCTTAAGCTCTGTAGTAAGAGTGCAGATTCTGAATCAACACATATTTTTCAGTCAATGTTTTTGTCTGTTTTTTTCCTATAAACACACATCAAATATAATGTGCAAAACTCAGACGTGCTAAGTGGGAAAGCCGAGTTTTATAGACTCATCCTGTGCTGGCATAAATGGTGAAAACTTCCTGCGGGAGCAGCAGCTGGAAGCAGCGCGGTTACAGATGTGCTCAGCCACAGGCTCCCGGACGTTTCATGGGCGGAGGAAGCCCCACCAAAGCAGGGTCCCAAGTAAACCCCAAAAGCCTTGGTCTGGCTCCAGCGAGGCATACACAGCTGCTCTTCCGCCTGGATCTAGGGCCGTAACTGGGAACTGGGGTTGACTCTCCCAGATGGAGGGAGGGGATCCCACCCGGAGCATCCCAGTGTTGTTGAAGAACCAAAACACACAGCTGCCACTGGCAGCCCTGGGGACCTTGGGTGACAGGCGTTCATGGAGCCAGCAGCCACCCTGGGGTGACAGACACTCAAGCATCCTGCCCAGGGGATGGCCCTGGCACCTGGCTCACAGGCCACATGCTTGGCAGCAGCCAACACCTCCTGGATTCCCCAGGAGACCTCAGATCTCCGAAAGCCAAACCACCAATGGGGACACGACCTCGCTTACTGCATGACCCGAGCGTGGGATGCAGAAGGGAAAATGAACCCTCAGAGGACCTGACCCAGCAGCACGCGCCCAAATGTCATCATCTCCAGGGGAGCAGCTCTCTTTCTCCCAGCAATGTCCCCTCCCTCCAGCAAGCCCCGAGAGCCATCTCCAGTCACAGCATCTGAAACATTGCCCGAGCTCACGGTGCAGAGAGATGAGCCCTGAGCAAACCTTTGGGATACAGAAGAAATGTTTCCCAAAACCATGCTGAACTTGAAAGACTGTCAGCTCAGCTCTGCCACTTACTGTGAGACTGGTTTCAAACCAGACCAAAGCCTCCCTGGTCCCACTTCGCTTTATAACAAGTTGTCTATTTTTTCCAATACTTCAGTGGGATTTTTTTTTTCCCTTTAATACCAACAGCTGACACATTACTAGTAAAAGGAAGAGTTCACAGAATAAACTTCAGTGCATTAATTATTGAGGGATATAATCCAAATTTATTTAATGAATTAATAATAAGTCATAGGGGTATTTTAATAATGAAATACTTCTAGTTGTGTTTCAATAATTATGGCTGGCTTTCATAATTATACTGCTGCAGTGAAAATAAAATCAAAATCAATTAGGTGGTAGCAATTCTGTCCCAAGAGTGCCCTGTGCAACTCTATCTAGATCAGGTTTAAAGGGACACAGTGAAAATCGATGATGGTTTAAACTTCCAGTATGCAACTAGCTCTCTGCTTTGCCACGGGAAAGAGGCAAGGGGCCCCCTCTGTGTGGCTGCTCCAGGAGATGAGGAGCTCTCCTCAGAAGAATTTGGGAGCAGACTCAGGCCCTACATGATCTCTCTAAGCAAGGGCTGTCACTGCAGCGCTGGGATGGTTTGACCCACATCCCTGCAGTGCCCAAGCAGACAGCTCCATCCTCCCCCACTCCCATCCACTACACCCCACATGCTCCCACCTTGGCAGGACTCCCCACCATGTCAATCCCCCTCTTCCTATTCACTTCAAAATATCATCACTGGATTTTGTTTAATTTTGCTCTTCCAGAGGTCGTGTTTGCCAGGTTTCTTTTCTGCAAGCCAGAGGATTATAAGCTTCCTTTTAAAGAGAACCTCCAGCTTCCCATAGCCAGTGACTCCAGGAACCAAAGGTGGTAATTCTGCCAGGTCCAGTCCCTTCTGGATTTGTCAAGAGCCAAGACCCTGGGACACTGAAAAGGGAGAGCCAAAGAGCCCAAGCCACTTGTTCCCACACCATGTTTGTTTGTTTAGGGATAACACCTCCCAAGTATTTTTCCAAAAGGGCAGATGAAGCATTTGTACCTCCCTCCCATCCCAGAGAACCTCTATCCCACCCTCCAGCTCAGCTGCTGAACTCAAAAAACAGCTGGGTTTCTTTAACCTTTTTCATTTCAAGAAAGAGTGTTTGGAACTGGAAAGAGCTCCCAATTCAGCTTGTTGAGTCAAGTTGTCATTTCCAGCAGCTGGGATCCTTCCCAAAGGCTGCTGAGCACCACAGCTGGGCTGGAGGGAGAATGCAGCCTTCCCTTCAGCTGCTCCAGCAGCCCCAGCAGCTGAGTTCCACAGAGAAACCCCCCCTGTTTCTTCCAGCATCTGTCTGCCAGGCTCTGCAGGCACCTGGGACCCCAGTCCCTCCACTGGGGTACGGGACACCCAGGTCCCAACACTGCCCTGTGCCTCCAAGGCACTGAGCAAGTCCTGCCCTGGACAAGCCTAGCAGTGGGGTGGAGGTTGGGGTCCAACATCAGCATCTCCCCGAGTGCAGCCAGTGCTCCGAGATGTGCTAACAGGGAAACAGGGCTGAGCCCCCCGAGCGGCTCAGCCAGGACTGTGCATGGAGCAAGCCCACGCAGCTGAAAAGGTTGCCAGGAAAGAAAGGCCTGGGGACAGTTCTTTTTGCATTTTCTTGGGTTTCTGAGGGACCATGCTCGGGTGAGCCTTTTCTGCTTCATGCAGTTAACTCGTCCCTGCTGCAAGCTGAGTAGGGCTTTGTGGTTCCCGCACTGAAGAGCCGCCCGCTCTGTGCCTGCCTCCCCCTTACACCAGGATGAGGATGCAGCATCTGATCTCCCTCTCTTCGCGGGGAGAAAGCTCCCTCAGCAGCTGCCAGTCCTGTTTACGGTTCTCGCATCTTTAAACACATACCTGCCAGACATCTGGCTGCTCCCTGCTGAGGGCATTTGAAGAACATCCCCTTCCCCAAAACACGCTGCAGCCAGCAGCCTCCAGACAGCAGTCTCCATGACCTGGAGGACTCATGCTGAAATTGCCCAGGAGCAGAGTAAGAGGGGGCTGCCCAAAACAGGAAAGACAGAGATCGTCAGCATCAAAGTTGAAGAGCCTTGAAATAGGAAAGGAAAATCCATGTGAAACATTAGGGCAAAGCATTCATAAGCAAGAGGTCAGTCGGGCAATAGAATAATTTATCCAGAGAGATGTTGTCACCAGAGGCTTGAGCACAAATGAGATCTGACACTTGGAGAACCGGGGACGAGGGGCTCCAGTGCTGGTGTGAAAAATGGGTTTGTGCCTCAGGAGGTCGTCGAGCCAGCGCCAGGCGCTGCTGGACCAACATCCCTGGTGCCTGTGACACCCCCGCACTGCTTCGGCGGCACTGCCGACTGCGCTCGCCTCAGGGAAGTTGCACAAACAGTTTCATTGGGAAAAAAAAAAAAAAAAAAACAACAAACGACACATTGGTATTTGTGTCCTGTGCAGTTTAAGGAGAGACCAATGTTACCTGCGAGTTAATCACTACTGTGTAATTATGTATTCAGTATGCAAATTCCCATCAGATGCAGAACTGCCACAGCATTGTACCTTGATGCCACAGTAACGCTGCTCGTGAGAGCTCATATTTTGGATCATAAACAGAATATAACGCACGGTGCTTTATGGCAGAGATCATTACTAAACAAATACCCATAATTCTGTCCTCTAAACTGCAGTGCAGGTCACCCTTGTTCTTTAGCTACGGCAGCTGCCAAGAACTCCTGTCAGTGGGGAGGTTTTATTGTAATCCTGTGAGAAAATGCATAAGAAATCAACCTAAACCAGCTTAAACGTGGGGTTTGCTTTGCCATAGCTGTTGCAAATTACGCTCAGAGGATCCAAAATATTCACGCTGAAGAACTCATGTACTCTTGCAAGCAAAAATAGTGGCTAGTTAAGTAAAAAATAGGCTTCAACTTCTGAGTTTATATTTGTTAATTAAACAGTCCCAAGTTATTACTTCACTGTGCACTGCTTTGAGCTACTACTCAAACCATGTAGACTACCCTCTAAATCACCTAGTGCTGCTTCTAGCTCCCTGATTAAACTAAGTCCCATAAGATGCAAGATCACATCAGATGCAAGATCACATCATACAGAAGCACTGCGCAGCCACACAGTCACAAACGCTGATTTATCCCATGGACACAGCCGTGCAAAGAAACTCTCAGGAGCGAAGGCTCCCGCCCAGCACCAGATCCAGAGATGTTCAGCACCTGTAATCAGGCAGAAAACAGGTAAATAATTCTGCATCATTTGTAGAGTTCTCTGGTTCTCAGTCGCAAGAGCCTGTAAGTATTCAGAGGATATGAGGTGTTTATCCATGAACCCTGCCAGCATGGAGGGACAAACAAAAGGAGCAATGAGTGACAGTGGCATCCCAAAGGTCCCCTAACCACAGGAAGTGGCCCTGGGCTGGCAAACCCTTCATGCTGCTTCACAGCCAACCCTCAACCCTCCTTCGACAAGCACCAAGGCCACTCCAACAGGATCCGAGGTGGACGGTGGGGATGGAGAAACCCTGCACAGTCGTTTCTCACTGAAATGCCTCCAGCCAGCTGGATGTGCTGTCTGCCACAGGAGCCCCAGACCACATTAGCTTTGCTGCAAGTGCTGTCTGAGATGACATCAGTCAAATTTGCTGCCAGAAAATCAGGTTTCTGCCTCCACAGCCACCAGGGCTGCCTGGCTCCAGCAGCCCCAGTCCCTCAGCCCATTTTCTCAGCACCTGCTATTTCAGCAGCAGGCACACACTGTGAGTGGCAGGGCACACAGCACCGTGCATCACACACAGCGTTCCCAGTGTTATGTTGCCCTGCAGGTACTGGAGAGTACAAGCACCTCTGCTGATACCGGGAGAACAATATGCAAAACAAGAGTGGGCTCCCTCACAGGTCTCTGCAGGTAGAGACAGCACAGACCCAGGGAAACACCTGCGAGGACCGAGCACAGCCCCAGCGCCTGGGCTGCCTCGTCATGCAGACAACACGTGGCTCAGTGCACACTGGCTCTGTTCGCAACTCCACCCCACGCTGGATAATCCAGGGGTAGGAAATAGGGGGTTTGTGCTGCTTTTCCCCTCTCATGTAGCTCAGTTTCTCATTCTGTCTTGCCACAATTGCTTGTCCTTAAATAGACTGAAGTGCTGTTCAGCAGGTCAGCCCATTCCATCAAGCCATCCAGCCTGACCTTTCGCAATGCACAGCGACGCGATTTACACTGCGAGGCAGGGAGCTGCTCTGCGTCGCACGCAGCCAGCTCCTACCAGGGAGAGAACGAGGGAGAGCAAGAGCCCGCGGCAGATTGTTCTAAACACTGATTAGCAGGGGGGTCCTTGTCACAGACCCAGCAGCAACAGCCCTTGCTACTCACAGCATTACAGGGAAGAAGGAGCAATGGGAATCCTGCCTTCGCTCCCCATTGGAGACCCTTACCCCAGGGCTTGCGAGAGTCCCCAGGCTCTGGCATGCGGTGCTGAGGCTCCCAGTCGGCTGTTCTGCTCCTACAACAGGAGCACCAGGCACCGGCCAGAGCTCCCACTGCCGGGGGGGTCAGGGCACAAGGGAAACACACAAAAGAGGCAGGCAGGGGAAGATCCCTCTCACCATTTTTTCTAAGTGACATGCAGTACAACATCACTCCTCAAAACACGAATTGCTCCTCTGAGTGCAGTCTCTGCACAAGAAGCAGAATTCCAGCTGGATGTAGGGAGCAGTCCTTCACTGAGAGAGTGGCCCAGTGCTGGAGCAAGGGCCGTGGGATCTCCACCCCTGGAAATACAGACAGATCATTTGGAAAAGGACCAGGACCACCTACTCTAGCTGTGGAGCTGGATCTAACATCAGAGCCCACCCTTCTTTGAGTATGGAGCAGGATGATGCATCTCAGCCCAGGACAAAGGTGCCACCTGCAAGCAAGCAGCCTCTGTTGGTGGTGGGTCCTCCGAAGACACCAGCACTGCTCCTCCTTCACCATCACACTGGAAGGGGGCCGTGTACAGATAATTGATGCATTTTTAACTTGCAAATGTGACACAAACTTCCCTCAGGAGCATCTAATTCACATTTTAAGTAACAAAAGGGCTCAAATCCCTTTCTTGCCTACTTAGTCATGCTGCATTTAGTATAAGCGAGATGAAATGCTAAGCTCAGGGAAGATCAGAGAGAAATTGTATGATTTCCACATTATAGGATAATTCCATGGCTGACTTACCCAAATGTGTGAGATGAGACACCACACTCAGGCAACGTTCACTGTGCAGAGCTGAACTCTGGATCTGAGAGTCAAAGGAGAATGGAAGAAGGCGGGGGAGCAGGATGAGCAGGAGAATAATAGATGGGGTCTTGGAGCACCAAGGCACAAAGGAGAGCAGTGGAAAGGCACCGAGACATGGGAGCTTGGCTGCAGCACCGGCAGAGCAGCTCTGTGCACAGCGAGAAATGCTTTGGAGGTGTGGGAGGAGGGATAGGCTAGGTCTTGACCCCTCTGAGTGCCCTCACTAGCCCTGGTAGCCCCCTGCCCCTGCCAGCTCTGCTCCCCTCCACTGTCAGCTGCAGGCAGAGGGGTCTCCATCTCCCAGCATCACCCACCATCACACAGGCAGGGACCAGCAGAGTAAGACAGCGCAGCTCCAGCCCCTGGCAACTGTGGCTTCGTTCATTAAGTTACTTGTATGGTGTGCCTAGCACCAGCAAGTGCTGTCAGCGCCCCATTCCTGGCCTCCTCACCAACCACTCGAGGGATTTACCTGCTCTGCAACGTCTGGGCACTGCTTTTCCTTCACATCCCTTTCATTTTCTTTTGTTAATAGAACTGAGTTTTATCTCAGAACAGAGCATCTTTCCAGAACAGAAGGTTCAAATGTTTCATTTTGACAAAGCTGAAACCAAGCCTTTGTGTTGTCAAAAATACCCTTTTTACATTTTATTTTGTCCCACCAGTCACCAGATTAAATCCAAACTAACAAATATTATCACTCATCCGAGAAATATATTTCTTGGAAAGCAAGCTATTTGTTAAAAAAATATTGCCCTGCTCTTAGCAGTCAGCCACAGGCACGCGGGGATGGAGCAGAAGCCTTTCCCAGCCCCTTCTCCCAGGCAGGGAAAGCTCCAGCCTCTCCTCACCACCCCTCCACCACTCAGCCAGCATCACCCACTGCTCTCCAGGTCACGGCAATTTATCTTACCAGGCTCTGACTGGTGAGGGTGTATTTGGTACAGCTATGTCTCTCATGACTCCCAGCTCTGCTCTTCTCTCCAGGAGAGCTCCTGCAGCCCCCACCTGACAGGGCTACTTCTCCAGGCCAGGGCTGGCTGTGGTGAGCCCAGCATCCAGTCCAGCCCTGCAGGAAGCACCTTCCACCTTAGAAGATCCCAGAAGGACCTGGGGGAGACCATGAGGAGAGCAATTGCCAGCGCTCAGAGCTTAGACCCAGGGCTTAGTCCCATGGAGAAGCACCTTGTGGGGCGTCCACGTTACTGGTATCAGCCTCCGAAGCCTCCACACGAGAGACACTCGTAGCCACTTATCTTGCAGCCCAGCACAATTTAATTATCAGCTTGGAAGCTATCCAGCAAAGCATAAAAAGTCGACCCATTCCAGTTGTTTAGGTATATCATTGCCCTGCTAATTGAGTTTGATGGGAATTTCAAGAGGACTTTACAATATTTTCCTTAAGTGCTGTTACGTTTAACTCTTCCTCAGTCTGTGTGTGTGGCTGATGGCAGAGGAGGGGTGGGAGGGAGACCTCCTTTCATCCTCAGGCTTAGAATAGCAGGTACTATCCGGGGAGATGAGTCCTTACTGAACCGCATCTCTCTCCCTGAGAGCCAATTCCCGTTTACAGAGCGTTGCTGTCGGCTTTAACTCGTGCTGAACTCCAGCAACACCCCCCCGTTTGTGTCTGCTGCGGAGGAGGCTGCGCACGAGGATTCCCACTAGTGCCAGATGTGGGGACCAGCCTCAGCAATGCAACGGAGCCAGAGGATGTGACAAACAACCCACAGCAATGCTCTTGTACCTCACCCCAAATCATTTCACCTCCAGGAAAAATCCACCCTGCCGTGATATTCAGCTCAGCGCTGAGAGCCCCAGCTGTAACTAGAGAGCCAGATCCTTATCTCCACAAGCCAGAAGCCGTGGGAAGCTGCAGCATAAAGGGTGCTTTGTGCGGGTGGCACTGTTCCCACAGCTCCAGCACAGCTCTGGACGCTCCTTGCAGCACCTGCACCCTCTGGGCTTTGGGGTCCGGCTCTGGGTGTGGGCAGCAGGGCAGGCGTGGGGGAGCCGCGCAGGTACAGGGCGCAGGGCTCTGGGAAGAGAGTGTGTAATAGAGAGTCTGTAAATATTCTCCATATTGTTGTTGTTATTTAAACTCTTAAGGTGTGATAAGAGCGAGAAAATCATCAGAATTGCTGAATTTGTATGCAAAACCCTCCAAGGGCTCTGCCCAGCCTGCAGTGTACATTGTGCAGGAGTCATTCTGGCTCAGCTGAAGAGGTTTTCATTAACCAATGGTCTCAGCAGTGACTGATGTGCCAGTAAGGCCAACGGGACCAAACAAGATCTATTTCTTCCTGTAAATCCTGCAAAGAGCCCTGTTTGCTATTCCAGCTCCAGCCCCAGGCAGGAGAGCTCCTGGCACTCCCCACCAGTTATCTCTGCAGGGACCCTCCCCCAGCCAGGCAGCACGCTTTTAACTCTGCCTGCTTCCACACTTTTTAACGAAAAAAGGCTTTCCGGGAAAGCCCGAGCTTTTTGCTCTCACCCACGCCTGCCTGACACCGCTCTCCATCCATCTCTGCAGCCAAGTCTACAGACCCCGGCCCGAGCCTCAGCGGCACAGCTTAGCCTGGGGCTGCTGCAACCGGGACCTCACCCAGCTCCATCTTCGGTGACACCCTGACTAACAGCACCCAGATCGTGAACAGAATCCTGGAGGTTTCTGGAACCTCCAGCCTCAGCGCACCCTGCTGCCCCGTGCTCACGCCTGACGGGTCTGGTACGCGCTGGGACCTCGCACCCAGCGTGATCAAGTTCCTCATGCCCACAGCTCCAGGAGCTGCTGGGTCTCACTACACCTGCCCCGAGCTCCACTGTCCCTGCACCTTCTGGGGATGTAACTGCTCGCCAGTCCAAACGGTGTGCCCAGCAGGGAGGTGTCATTTCTCTTCATCGGGGGAAGCTGCCCAGAGCTCAGTCACCCAAGAACTGCGCCAGATGCACAGTTCATCCCAGCACTACTGGAGAGGACTTCTGGGCAGGAATCAAAGCTCAGGATGGGATACATCATCTAATACCAGAAACAATGTCATTAGCAACATGTGCAGCCGCAAAACCAGCCGCTGCCTTTCTCCTGGAAGGAGAGGGGGAAACGGTGTCCACAGAGATCTCCATGAGCGGGAGGCTTGGCTGAGAAGCCAGCTTATTTTGCAAGGTGCTGCTCAGGGAAACATGCTCTTTGCTTCAGGGCAGGTTGTTTCTGTCTGGGGGCTTCCTCCATGCCCTCAGAGAGGCCAGGGATGGCACACAGCGGCTCAGCCTCTCTCAGGGTGCCCACACCCCGGGACGAAGCCAGGCTGGCAGCAAGCAGTGCAGCCACCAACCCTGTCCAGCCCTTGCTGGTCAGTCCCTCACTGGGATTTTGCTTTTAGCCAGGTACGGTGCAGTTTCAGGTCTGCCCAGCTATCAATCGGTGGCCCTGGATTCATGTGGCTTACCCAGGCCATCCGGGACCATCTCCCTGCTGGGCAGCAGCCAGGCCAGCATCCCTCCCACCACTTGGTACTGGGCCCAGGAACGGTGCCAGCCTGACAGTATTTGCAGTGACGTCTGCTCTCCATCCACAGTGGCTCCCAGACACAGGAGGAAGAAGTGCTTTTCTTCTCACATCAGGAGCGATGGCAGAGGCACACGTAATCCTCACTGGCACCAGATTCTCCATTTCTTGTTTGAATGATGTTGCCACAAACATTTATTGTCACAAAAGAGGTTATTCAAACACAAGCAATTAGGCAACTATATTAGCATATTTTTCATTGTAATATTACAACAAAGGGTATATTCCTCCCAGTGCATGTATTTATAGGCTTTCGGAGCTAATATTTGTTTAAATGATTAATATGTTTTTCAAATACATGTGACAAGTGTGGCAGAAATATTTTTATCTCCACAAACAATGTTCTGAAAGGCAAGAGCTCACGCGTCTCCAGGAGGGCTGTTTTCCAGGTTCAACAGAGTTTTTCAAGACATACAAATTAAATTTTTATCATAATGAATTCCAAGAGAAGGGCTTTCTGTGAGGAATGCTTAGAAATAGATTGAGGCTGCGAGACCTCCACCCCAGCCTGGGTACCTTCCTGTGCAGCGCGGTTCCAAAGAGCGCCCGGATTATCTCTGCCGTTAGATTGCTGTCTTCATTCGGCGTGTGTACTATGCTCTTACTTTGATAAGAAAATCCCAATATACTGATGGTTAAAAGCCAGGCTCGGGGCCGTTCTACGTGTCACATTTTTTTAACCAACACTTTGCATTTACTGAGCACCCTTCACACGAAGGGATGCTGGATTTGAACTGAAATTCTGGTGAGTGGCTGGTGGGACCCAAGTTCCCACATCCAAGTGACGTGTTCCTTTAGCTGGTTTTTACCTTGATAAGGGCATCCCTCGAACCCAAGCGATCCACAGATCCCTCGCACTGCCTTTGCTTGGAAAAAAAAGAAGGCACAGGGAGAAGAATATTCCAAAAGCTTAATTTTGACACATTTGAAGCTGACAGGCTAGTGCCGGAGGGAGCAGACCTTGGGGTTACAGCGCTGAGTGTTACAGCGCTGAGTCCCCAGACCAGACATCAGAGCCGGAGCAGCTCACCCCTCGCTGCCCTGCCTGGACGGGGCGAGCTGCTCAGCTCGGCCACCCTGCCCTTTGTTTCTCCCCTTATTACCTTATGTTAAAATTGGTCAGACCTCACTCCCTGGTTTCAGTCGAGAAGGGACAGAGCAGGGCATCCTGAAATGCTGCTGCTTATTTAATACCCTTCACAAAACTTTAGAGAAGTTGTGAATAAGCCTCTTAATTCCAGGGGGTCCCACGGGCAGGTCCCTGACGGTGCTGTTTATTGACTCACGTCTGCCCCATCACCTTGTGCCCCACTTCTCTGAAGATGCTGGTTTTGGGGTTGGGCTGGCTACGGATCCAGATGGGGAAGGGATGGCAGCCCCATGTACCTCCAGTGTCTCTCCAAATATAAAAAGCTATGGTTTTTTTCCCCACTGACAATCCCTGTGCCCTCAGCAGCTTTCTAGAGCTGGAGGAATACAGCTGACATTAACAGAAGTATAGAGTATGTCTGATCGATACCCTGAGTGAAAACTCAGACTGGGAGAATTTTTTTTTAAATTTTTTTTTTTTTTCTGCCAATTCCAGTCATCCCCTCCCTTTTAAATGACAGCTGAGATGTTGTTTACATTGTACTCAGCTGGAGGAGGGAGTGGAGTCTAAAGAGGACTGACTATATTAATACCACCTGTAGAACCAAAATAGCGATCACCTGGGTGGGGGGAAGACATCAGCCTGATGTCTCTGCTTGGGATCAGTGAATGTCAACTCTGCCAGGGCTTCAGAGCCTCATCCCGTGTTTCTGGGATAAGCTGTCTGTGATGCTCAGAAGGACCACCCAGGAAAGGCCTCTGGAGGCAAACCCTGAGCCAGGGTCCTGCTGCGCACAGGGCTGCTCCTCCCCCAGGCTGGACACGGCAGGTGACGTGGTCTGTCACGCTCAAACCAAACCCTGCCACCGACATTTTCTCTGTAGAGTTTTTGCCCCTCAGAGCCCTGAGCTCCCTCCAGCTCTGCTGGATCTGCTGCTCCCCAGGACGGAGGGCAGCAGACAAATTCATTAGCGCAGTTTCAGGAGGTTCCTCAGACATTTACAATGACTTGGAGCCAAAGGAAGTAATCACTGTTTGGGATGGTAAACGTAGGCTCTGGCTCTGCAAGAAGTTTTTTTTAAGAAGAATTTAGGGACAGGCTGGTGCTCTGGGGCAAAACCCTGCTTGCTTTGTCCCAGAGTGACCGTGGCTTCCCTTCTGTGCAGGTCTGCCGGGACACCTTCGACTTTGCTGGGCTACGGAGGGACATTTTGACATGCTTTCTGTCCAGTTAGTTATTTCTCATGAAAGACACAACTGCCGTTACTGCTTTCCCTTTGAATCGACCTAACACCGAGTGCAATATGATTGAAGATCAGCGGGCTCCATCCTCCCCAGGACAGCTCCACAGGGTCCCAGCCAGGCAGCAGCAGGCAGGGCCGCTATCTCTGTGATTCAGAGAGGAGCTCAAAGGGCTTTCCACCTAGGACCATTCTCACAGCGTTCTCTGAGATGCCCTTGAGCCACCATCAGGATCTTCCTGTCAGAAATCCCCCCTGGCAGTGGGCAGGTCCCAGCAGGGGACAGGTCCTGGCAGAGCAATTCACCCAGCTCTAGAGAAGAGGAGGCTCTTGGAAGCAGCAAGCTGAGATATTGGCACTATTGAGAGGTTCCTGCCCCTGCCCAAGCCCACCTGCAGCTCCTCACCTCACCCCAACTTACCAGTTTGTTTCCAATGCTGCAGAACTTGGAAAGAACAACTGTAAGCGTTGATGAGATGCTTACAACAGCTGACACCTTGCAGCCACGCTGGAAATGTGGGTTTCCACCATTTCTGCTATCTGCAGCAAGAGTAAACTCACAGACAAATTCATGACCCTGGATTCTTTTGAAAATTCTCCAAATAGAGACTTAAAAATGCATGGCTTTGCTCAAGATCACCCTGTTTGTGTTGGTAAAAGGCCAAAATCCATGAAAAATAGCATGTATGCCAAAAAAAATCAATTTTATATAATAAATACAGATCATTTGGATGTTTCTTGCCAAAAACAATGCAAACATATACATCCTTCATGATTCTTATCAGAGCACAGCTGAGTCTTTAATACACTCTACTGACAAGCTACTAAAAGGCATGAACATGCTGTTCAATGGTTAAAGTTTCCTGGTTTCCATCCACTACAATAGCTTTTAACAGTCAAAAGTGTGAAATTCGGGTTAATACAAAAGTAGTAAAGCAAAACCCAAAGATTCATTCTAAGTAAAACCCTATTTTTAATGAAGAAACATAAGATCTGGTAGCAAAACATAGATATATTCAGCAGCACTACAATTGCTTTGTGTTGCTGCAAAAATATTTACCAGGGAATAGCTGGTCTGAGCTCCACATTCCCAAGAATCTCATGTACTCGAGGTGCACAAGGATGTCAGGGCACTCTGTGGCATCCTACGCTGCTTCTGGAACACATGTTGCTGCAAATAGTTTAAATTCTCTATTACAACCTAGGTGGAATAAATAAAATATTCCATCTGCCTAATGTGACATGCAGATCAGACCCCTGTGGGTAATAGTGGAGTTTGCAAAGGTGCATATGGGATGCTCCAGCAAATTTAATAAATGTAAAGAAGGTTGTTTTATTTTTTAAAATAACCTTTATGTTATCCTTGCTATAAATTATGTAAGAAGATGCTATTGAAAATGTGACACACATGCTCACGCGCGTTCACAGGGGAAAGCTCAGCCCTGCTGCTCCGTAGCAGGCGCTGACAATGATCCCTCTGCTCGCTGTGGCTCAGCTCAGGCTGCAGCAGAGCAGGATCCGTGCTCCAGACACCCAGCTCCGCTGGGACCCCATCTCCCCACCCACCCACGCTCTGCTGGGCTCTGCAAGAAGGTGCTTTGATTAAGGTGTCACAGAATCTCAGCATGCTGGGGTTTGGGAGGGCCCTCTGGAGATGCTCTGGTGCCACCCCCCTGCTCCACCCAGCAGGGTCACCCAGAGCAGGGGGCCCA
>JANIJG010012717.1:0-49399 GCA_024611175.1 Megaceryle torquata
TGTGTATATGACAGCATAAGCTAAATTTAATGCTTGGTTTGGTTTTTGTTTTGTTTTTTGTTTTGTTTTTGGTTTTTTTGGTTTTTTTTTGTTTGTTTGTTTTTGTTTTTGTTTTTGTTTGGGGTTTTTTTTGTTTGGTTTTTTTCTCAGATAGTGAGTACTTGGGCAGTAGACAAAATGAAGGAAGTAATAACTTCAAAATGTGAGAGAAAATACCAAATCTTTGTGCATAATTTCTGCTGGGACTGAGCATAAGGATTGTATCAGGACCATTAAAATGAAAGGCAAGATTTCAGCTTGTTCCACCATCAAAAGAATTGAGCCCTAATGGATGTAACTGGCCCATGAAATTTGGCAGGTACAGTTGTGCTGTGTGATGGATTATCTGTGAAGAGCCTGATATTTTCTATAAGCCTAGTTCCACTTTAGAGACTTGAGATGCTTCAAATTACATTATGCCTTACTAATTAATTGCTTTCTGATGACTACAAATGCAATGGACTGCAACTCCTAATGAAAATACAGCTGAGGGAAAATTATATGAGTCTTCTGGGATTTTTCTCTCTTTACTTTTACTCAGAGTTGATAAATTCAGAAATTTCACTATAAACTATGTTTTCACTTTCCCCTTAATCTTTAGCCTTGAAAGTGCACTATGCTTTAGATGATAAGGGAAAAATGTATAGTAAACTTCACTGGGCTGGGATAGAGGGCAGCCTCTATTCTAGAATGCACTATAGGAAGTGGGAAGGGGTGGAAATCTGCATGCAAAATAAGAGCTTCCTGGCAGTTTATTTTCCGTCATTTTATTTTATCTATATCTGGGCATGCTTGCCACTTTCACTGGAAATCCGTGCTTGGTTCTGAGTTTTAAGAAAGGATTCAAGAAGTAAAAATCAAATGGAAATAGCCCCCAGAATAAAGAGGGCCATCAGAGCCTTTTGCTACAAGATTCCTTTTATGTGTGAAATATTTATTAGTCCTTGCCTATTCATTATTTTAAGGGATATCTGAACTGGTGTATCCTTAGGGAATCATGAGGGGAGCAGAGGGAATGTTTACAATGAAAATGGTGCTTAATCTCCATGAATGACAGGAAAAGATTAAGCAAACTACAGATAAACCATCTTATCATTCAAAAGTATACACGCTGAATGCGTTGTAAAATAAATACACAGCTGCTCTTTAAATCCTTTGTGCATCAAAGGACCAGAAGCACAGAAAAGACTTATTCACCTCAAACAGGATTTACGTGGATTCTCCATCCAAAGATTTAAAAGAACTTCCACTGATCAACCACCTCAGACTAGCATCTGAGCTGGTTTGGAGGTCCCTGATGGACCTGTTTGTTGTGCTGCCTCCATAGCCAGAGTGATTCTGGCTTCAGCAGCATTGTACCCCTCTCCTCTACTACAATTCAAAAACTAGGCAGTGGCCTCCATTTCTATGCTGGCTTCACTGGGCTGTTATATGACTATAGAGCCTTTTTTTTTTAGGAAAGGCCACCCAAGATAGCCCATTTTATGTATAACATAGTAGTCAACTCACATATCCAAGAAGTGGATAGCTTGGGTTTTGTACCCTTTCTGGTTAATGGTTATTCAAAACTGTACTTGCTAACATTGGATTATGACTGTGAGGCTGTAACGGAACCTATGAAAAATGTAAATATTTACAGAATTTGACCTCTTGATTGACAAATGGCACTTTGAGAAGAGTTTCACAGAAGGAAAAAATTCTGTGCCTTTTGACTTCTATCAATAAGATGAGAGCTCATAAGATATTTTTCTCACTAACACATTCAGAAAGTTATTTTCCCACTATAACATTCTCTTTCACAACTAGAGCATTCTTCTACCAGTAAAATTAACGTGCCAATCCCAGTGATTTGCAGCCTTCGTAAAAGTTCATTTTGGAGAGCCTTTCCTGATGTCTGACACTGAGATGAAAGCTCTTCCTCTTGCAGTCCATTGCAGTTCCTCTGAGGCTTAAAGGCTGCATTTCCAAAGTGCCATATGGCTACCACTAAAGATGATTGCAGTCACTGAGCTAATGATAGGGGCAGCTTCATCTGCCCCTGGAAGAGGACAAAATCTTCAGTGGCATGGCTAGGGTGTGGAGCTTCCTGATTTGCTGTTGTGTCGTGTCATCTCCCAAAGTAAATTTCTTCCAGGTTAAGACTGTCCCCAGATATCACCTCCAAGATTTGAGACAAGGATTTTCTTATATTCCAAACTCACCTGTCTATCGCTGGGTGTTGATGTTCACTTGGAAGAAAATTATGTCTCCTGCTGTGTGAAGAGCCCCACCACAATTATGGTGGAGGATTAAATCTTTCCCTACTCCAACTGATAAAAATAATGACTTCAGGTAGATATTTGGTGAAAGGTAACCATTAAGAATGAAATCTAACCTGATAATACTGAAGAAATCTAGATTAACTCTATGGGTGGAAATAACCTTACCATATATTCAAACCATTTGCAGCTGAATTCCAAAGATGTGTTCCTGCTCCAAGGACACATCTTTTTAAGATATGTTTCTTTTTATAAATCAAACATATTTCAACAGGCTGTGCAAACACTTCACAATAGGTGAAAATCAGTATCCTTTTTTGCACAGGCCTTTTCTCATATGAAGCACTGACTGTTGTTTTTAAGGAAATAGATCTGACATCATCTCAAGAGTGAAATTCTTTTTACTAATTGGTGGAAGTGTCCATGTGAGTAATCTAGACACTGCAACCAGAAGATCATACGTGAGATAGAGAATTACTTGGCATTTCTTCTTTCATCACACTGAGCCAATTTCATTATTGACCTCAGAGAAATTAAGGGTTACTGAGTTTGGCTTACTGTCAAAAGCATTATACAGCAGAATAAAACTATCAGAAACACTGGGGATTTTTTCTGTGTCTTTTGGCACTCTCAGGGGGAGTTAGTTTTAAGAGATGTTTTAGACACACTAATATTAACCAATGAAGGATGTTCATGCTGAGTTTTCCAGTCTGCATTAGTGCAAAGGAGGTCAGAAGCAAACTGACAGAAGCGTTGTTCCTTTGAAAGCACTGTGGTTTCTTTTTTGAAAGGTATTGGTCTTTCATTTGGCTACAGTAAACCCAAGGCACTTCAGCATTTGGCATCTGGAGTACATCTGAACATAAGAACACATTAACACATCAGGTTTTTGAGCAGCAGAACTAGCAGAGCTTAGTTTCGCATAGGCATGAATGCTCTCAGCACTCCATGCAGCGTGACCTCAGCTCCTATGCCTATTTCCATGCCCACTGGACTGGAGCTGTTCTGTGCTGTGGGCAGTCAGGAGCTATGAACAATTTGACTGGCAGGCTGATATGTGTATGCCCTTTGGGTATCTGGCTACTGTCAAAGAGATTACCTGTTCCCTAGAGGGATAATGAACGGAGTATTTTTTCTCTGTCTAGCTGCCAGTTTCCACAAACATAATTATCTGTGCTATTTCTAAACTTCTTTCAACTTTAACAGAAATTGGCCAATGAATTCAAAAGTTCATAAGGAGAGTGGGACTAACAGATGGACAAACAATGTGATGGCACAGTTTATTTCCTTAGGACAACATGCTAAAGCTCCATAAGTGTGGAAATCTTTTCTAAGAGGTATTTTGTTCGTTTCCTGGTTTGAAAGGGGCATGGAAGAAACAGCAAGTCAGCACATATTAGACCACTTCCAGTCCTGCATAGGGGAGAGATCCAGCTGTGAGCAGTGAAGTTTGGTTAGCAGTTCCCCGTTCCCATCTGGCCCAAAAGAGACACAGAATGAGCTTTAATTTGAAAATATTCTTGATGCCCAATTTGGATTCCTTCTGAGTTCAGTTGCTTTATTTATGAAACTCATACATGTCCACAAAAGCACAGAGGATGATCTCAACATCAAGAGAGATGTTGTCCTAGTCCTAGTGCCTTGGTGACTGTGTCCAATGTGGCCCACTTTCTCCTCTTAGGGAACACAGCATTGGACACTCCTCTGGGAGGACCTGTCTTCACTGCTCAGTCACTGTTCTTCAATGGTGCAGCATAAGCAACAGCAAATGAGCAGTGATTTCATTTGCTGTAGCAGCAGGATAGCAGCCATACCATGAACTGGATCAAGAAAGGTAAGAAAAAGATCACGTTGAACTCTAATGGGACTGAAGAGACTTTTTTTTCTACCAAGCCTGAACTTTTGGGGACAGATACATTTCTCCTCCTGACTCTGCCTTTTTAGGCTGTTTTATTTCTTTGCTAAACTGACTCCTTCATGATGTCTCCTGCTCACCCTCCGGTTGTAGCTATTCTCTTCTGTTTTCTCAGAAGCAGCATTTCATAAGGAGGAATGCTTATCCTGGAAAATTACCACAGGAAAAAAAAAAAAGGCTTTGAATTACTGGAGAAAGTACAAATTACTTTTTTTTTTGCTGGCACTCACAGCAGCATCTCAATTTGAAGGAGAGAACAGAATCGTTTGGAGAAATGGAGCTCTGCTTTTTAACATGTACTGTCACCACTGTGTGCCATTTTACCAAGGCCAAGGTCCCCATCCCCACCAAGCATTCTTCCTCCTACACAAAGAGGCAGGAAGTGTGATGCTACATGTTTTTTAGCACCTTTTTTACCAGTCAGCTATGCCTGCTTTGCATCGCAGTGGGAACACTCCTTTGTGCTTCAGTTGCAGGGATGATTCGAACCCAGATCTATTCCCATCACACAGCTATCATACAGGCTGATGAAAATAATGAACCCTGGACTTAGGGAAGGTACAGGATGTGGCTGTGCTAGCAAAGCCGGTATGCAGGTGGCAAGCCCTCTCATCAAAGAAGCCAAGGGTCAGGAAACATGTGGAGCTAAAGGGGCGGAAGAGAAAGTAGTGGGCCCAGACTCAGTTTTCCTGATGACATGTATATCCAGGAGGAAGGCTAGAGGCTACAGAAAGTGACTTTCGCTGACTGCACCAGATGAGCATGGTAAACCTGCTTACCTGCTCTCCAGGTCAGCTGGGACCACACTTAGTGGGTCAAATGGATTAAGGAAGGAAAGCAGAATGCAAAGTCTTTTTAAATCAGATTTTAATCAGGACCTGCCTTTTTTTTTCTTTTCCCTTACTAGCTAGAAATCATATACCTATATTTTTCCCGCTTGCTGCCTTTAATAACTGGATAATATTATTATATATCTGTAGGTGTGTTATTCTCCTAGTATATTTTGACATCCATACTTTGGGTTTGCCTGAAATATTTTTGCACCAGATCAATCCAAATATTTTCACAGGTTCACATGAAAAAAAAAAAGCAACTTAGTAACTGAACTGATGACAAGAGAGTAGCCAATTTGCAGTTAAACTATGTGAATAAAGTAAATGGCATTATGTCTGAGTCAGAGAAAGGAATGAGGAGACAGAGAGGATTACTCAACATAGTGTCTGATCATACATCTGTGGATGTTAGAGATTCATTCTTCACTGACTCCAGTTGCTAAATTTTCTGGGTAAAAAAAAAAAAAAAGTGATTTTAAAGAATTTAGAAATGGCAGTTCTGTACTTAAATTCTCACCCTTTATAAAACAAATATTCCTGTATTTCTAAGACATCTAAAATAAAATAAGTTTTGTTGGCAGGTATCAGTGACCCTGAGCTCAATATCTTCCTTCCTTGAACTGCTCAGTTACCCTTTTTTTGGCACACGGCAGTCAGTGGATGTCAAAGAATAAGGAGGTGTGTGGTGACAACAATTCAATGTTGGTATAGTATTTCCTGCAATAAAGGGTCTAACTTCAGGTTTATGGAGAATTCCTGCTGACTCTCATCCTGTGCATTTTATGGACAAAAGTCAAAAAACAGATAATCTGAAGTCCATAACAATCCTGTAAGATTGTCACCCTAAATACTTGCTTGCACCAGTCATTTCTAATGGTAATAGTTGAGTTGTGGCTTCAGGAGAAAGTTCTTCCTACCAATTTAAGCCTAGAGATTTGATATCCCTGTCTGCTTTTTCACCTGTGTAGTTTTCACCATCTCATTCTTGGACTCATAATTTCCCCCTCACCTCTTCTTCATTGCCCAACACTAAAAGATGATCAGGGGGCTAGAACACCTCTCCTAAGAAGACAGGCTGAGGGAGTGGGGATTGTTCAGCCTTGAGAAGAGAAGGCTCTGGGGAGACCTAATAGCCACCTTCCAGTACCTGAAGGGAGCTTATAAAAAGACTGGAGAGGGCCTGTTTACAAAGGCCTGGAGTGAAAGGACCAGGGGCAGTGGTTTTAAATTAGAAAAGGGTGGATTTAGATTGGATGTAAGGAATAAGTTTTCTACCATGAGGGTGGTAGAACACTGGAAGAGATTGCTCAAGGAGGTAGTTAAGGCCCCATCCCTGGAGACATTCAAGGTGAGCCTTGATGAGGCTCTGAGCAACCTGCTCTAGTTGAGGACGTCCCTGCTCTCAGCAAGGGGGTTGGACTAGATGACCTCTAGAGGTCCCTTCCAACCCAGACATTTCTATGATTTTCAACTCTGCTAGTCTCAGCTGGAAATGCTACTGCTGAAGCATAACCTCTGCAGAGAAAGCAACACCCCAGAGGACAGCCTGGCAGCACTCCACCATGTGGCCTCCTGTGTATCAGTTTTCCCGGTCTGTGGTGTTTTGTATCCAAGACTTGCCTGGAAAATGTGATCCTGATGATGGAAAGGAACAGATCTGGACACTTTCCCAGGCTGCTCCTTTGGCTGCAGGATGGGTCTCTAGGAAACCCTCCAGCTCCTCCCAAGGGTCTGGGCTTTCCTTAATGCTTCCTTGGCCTTGCTAGCCTTAACTAGCTCCCTCTGAGTCTGGGCAGGAGGAAAGGAGTGTCCTCATTGCTTGCTATGAGTGTTAAAGGGAAGGATCACCTTGTTTACTCCCACAACTGAAAGGACAGGAATGGTATTACATTTCTTACAAGCACTGTATCAGCAATTCAATGAAATGAAACAATTTCAAAATACTTATCAGTTACACTTACTGTGTAGTTAATAAAAGCTATGCTTGTGGAATTCCAGAAATATTCCTCACCTCCCACAAAGTACAGACATATATGTATATACACATACATGTATATATTATAGCCCTCATACATATGAGTGTACAGTGATTATCTGTCTTTTTAGAATAATCTCAACACAATGCTAAGGTTTCTAATATATATAATCTTGAAATGCTCCTGGATAATACACAGTCTCTGAGCCATTCACCAACTATTCACTGTCTGGCTCTAACTTCAGCCAGGCTTAAGCTGCTAGTAAATATTCCTTGTCTCTGCTAGGAGAATTTGCACTTAAAAAATGAAGAATGGTGTCCCAGTGGGCATATTGTGTTACCTGTGGTTTTCAAAGGTCAGACTACATGTCCTAATATTTCCTTTTGGTCTTAGTGACAATTTTATGAATTCTGTGCATGGCTAGTTTGGGCATCCCCCTCCAGAAAACAAAGTGAAATGTATTTCTCAACCTTTGGTTAGTGACAGCCCTTGGTGAGATAAACTCATCGGGGAATAGGGCGAGTGTCTGGTCACTTCCTTTTCTTTCCTGTTGATACTTTTCTTCTGGAACCCACACTGCTGCACATCAGCTACTAAATGTTCTGAGGGTTCATTTAGCTACAGCCACAGCAGAAAACAGTGAAAAGGTGGTATGGTCACAGATTACATTTACTATGATGTTTCTGCTTGGATGAAAGGTGTAAGAAAATAATCAAGTATTAAAAAAAAAATAATTGTAATCCATCAGTCATCTTGTTCACAATTGCAAAATACATAGAAAACAGAGGTTTGGGTTAGGGTTCCTGCTTTTGGGTTGAAGACTCAGATTGGGAGAACTGAGGTAGTCTGCTTTCCCAGACTGTTGAAAGGTGATTTGCACCCCTATAAATAGAGGAATTTGATTAGTAAATAATATGAGAAATTCTTCCTGTTCCTTTTCAAACTTGATTAATCTGTGTTCTGGAAGTGAAGTCTAAATAGAATCTGAACTTGCCATGAGTGGAACAGTTCTTTTTTGGGGGGGATAAATGATGGCAAATATCTCATGAAAGTGGATAAGAAATAAAACAAATAAAAAGATTAACAGGCAAATAGACAATTATCTGTGATGAACTTCTATACTTTGTAAGTAAAAGGCTTTGGGCACATGGATGTTAAAAATCAACTTGTATATTGCAGCTTTAAAGTGATGAATCACATTTAAGGTATCCGCTGTGCAAATAAATTTTGACCATAGCATACTTGAAACAAGGCTTCCTCACTGCTGAGATAAAAATAGTTTTTCAGAGGTACTGTGAGAGCCAGGTGTGCTAGTACCCCAGAAAGTCTTTAGAATGGTAGAGTGATGGAGATCTCTCCCATGACTGTAGCAGCACATGCTGTGCCTTTTTGTGGGATCTCATGACTTCTTATGTTCCTACATTGTGGGGACCCAACATTATGTCCCACAAGACTATTCAGTTACCACTCAGTTATTCTGGCTGTGAAAATATTTGCAAAGAAAATTAATTACCAGGAAGGAACCAGTTTGGACATTTCCCCAGATGCTGTTTAAAAGGACTGTCAAGTGTTAGTTGAGAAAGAAGTCATGCGCTATTGACACATGCACCGTAAACTGCCATTGGCACTGACTTGGGAAAGTCATTTGACATTATTTCAAACCATCATGATAAAGTGCTGCTTGTACTTTGCAACTATTGACACATTTCAGAATTCCCGAACAACTTGTGTCCTGCAGTCTCTCCCAGGAGTTCTTAGCTAGAACTAGGGCTGTATGAAAAATGGTTTGGAGGTTGGTGTTTTGGTTTTTTTTTTCAGTTTAATGGCTGAACCCAAAAACACTGACTCCAAAGTACCTCCTAAAAAAAAAAAAAGTAGATGAGTTATCAGCTGAAACTGATCATTTGAGATTTTTCCTGCTGAAAAGAACTACTGAAACATTGTTGTAGGTTGCATGAAATGGTACACTTGACTCAGTGAAGAAGTGCTCCACTTTTGGACTACTTTATTGAAGAACAAGAAACCCCAAACTGTATTTGTATTAATCATGAATATGTGGGTCTTGAATAAAACTGAGAAGACTATCTAATACCTACTTCTATTGTAAACTGGAATTATATTTCATCACTGACAGAGATGTGTCAGATCTGATCTTAAACACCTCAGTCAATGCCAGTCCCAGACTCCCCAGACAACCTTATTCAGTGCTTAACTGCCTTGAAAGTCAGAAAATGTTCCACATTAGCTGAGATAAATCTCCTGTCCAGCAAATTAGACTGATTATTTCCTCTCTTACCCTTGGTGGCTATGAGGATAATTGATCAGGGACCTCCAGCCTGTCCCCACTGGAAGGCTGTTATCACACCTATCTGTCTGAACTCTTCTTCTAGACTGAATGGTATCAAATCTTTCAGCTTTTCCTTGTAGGCTGGGTTTTCACAATTTCTGACAGCACTTTGGTCTCCTTTGAGCCTCTAGTTTCAACTTCTAATCCTGTCCTATGAAGTGATGGCATGTTTTTCCAGTTGGTGTGACCTGTAAATTTTAGGCTGGTTTCCTAGGGAAATAGGACTTCTAGTCATGTTTTACATCTGTCTGTTTATTTTTTCTATCTACTTCACTCATAATTTTTTAACCCTTCTGCCAGTTTCAAGAAAACATGACAGTGGTCAAATATCTCTAAGATACTAAGTCTGTATATATTTCATTTTAAAAGTGGTAGGATGTAAGAGAGACAATTCATTAGAGCCCTCATTAGTGAAAAGCTACAATATGATAAAATCCTTAGCAGACACCAAGGCACCTCCATGGCAGAAAAGTGCTACAAACAATCAAAAAAACACTTGGAGGTTGTTCTTTATGTGATGGGGGTACACAGCCCCCTGGGAGATGGGGTGCATTAGTGAGTTTGCAACACAGTGAGTTGATGCAAGAATACATTGAATAGTCTAGCTCCCTGTCAGATACATTCATAATTTTTCTTTATTTCAAAACAAACTAGAAACATATATTTTTGGCAGACTGTTTTCCCAGCAGTTAGAATTCCACCACCATGGAAATTCATCTGTGGGAGGCCTGGCTTCAGGTCAATAGAAAGCACCATGCTATAGCAGATGGACATTTCAGGTTTTTCAATGGCACTGTTCCACATTGAACAAAATCCTTCAATACTTGCAGGCACAAGGGCCAGAATGCAGGTTTCTCCTCCAGAATTCCTCTTTGTGAATAGTGTGATTCTTCTTCCCTCGTTCTCCTTCTCCTTCAGTGAATATTAAGGGAATTGGCATAAAAACACAACCATGTGGACAAAGTGACTAACGATGCTGCTTTCCGTCCCTGCAGCATGGAGGTGAGGATACTATCATGTGAAGCAAATCTCTTCATGGGAGGGCATGCAGTGAGAGGATGCTGCATCAGTGAACTTTGAGACATTTTTCACAGACTATCAGCTTTGAGCCCTCTCAAAAAAAAAAAAAAAAAAAAAAAAAAAAAACTTATACTTAATTTTGTGTAAGATCTGTAGCTTTTCCCTGTCATCAGTTGCCCATACATTAGTCTGACTGACCACATGTCCAGAGGCCCAGACACGGAATTACCCTCTGCTTCATGCTCAGAAAGTGTTGTTTCAGAGTTGCTTCCTGCTGCAAGTGGGAGAGAAATTTCCACAGACTTCAGCTACATAAACAAGTAAATTTTTTCTTCCACACAGAGCCCTTCACCCACAAACAGTTTGGTGGGGAAATACAGACTGGTGAGGAAAAAATTAACAACTCCTTGAATGGAGGAGGCGTAGCATCCTGTTGTCATGGCATGAGCAGTTATACAGAGGTTTGGGACATGATGGGGGAAGCAAATTAACAGTGAAAGAAATTGAAATTTTCAAAGGTGTGTTCCTAACATTCCACATGCCTCCAACCACAGTTACTTGCCTAGAAGTGGAGAGATGTATCAAAGGCAAGTTGGACTAGTCTGGGCCTTGACAGCAATGAACCTGCTCCTCCAGTTTTGTTACCATCAGCATCCAGCCAAGCAAGAATAAAGCTGCTTGGGGGATGTCCACACATGCCAAACTCACACCTCCTGTTTATAACTGGACACAGACAAATAAAAGCAACAAGCTCACCGATTTCAGCAAAGATCTCAACATTTTTGGCATACTCTCAAAACAGGGTCATTCAAATCACTACCTCTAGGCAACTCTCTCTGAAAATGAGATGTTTTATGCTTTCTCATTCCTACTTCCATGCTGGTTCTCACCTGGGACAGTTAATATTTCATTTCTCTCTGGAAGGATAAATTTTGTCCTTCACAATGCCATTTGCACACATTTTCTGCAGTCTATGCATGGAATATGTGTTATGCTAAATATATTTCTGATATTGCATGTGTTTTATATGAGAAGTGATGGCATGCAATATTAAATGAATGCCTTCTCATTTTCTTCTTGTAGCAGTATCTTGAATGTGCTTCCATGTCTTAGTAAGGCTTATCAGTGTACTAGTGAAGCGTGCCTGATGAAAGCCACACTAAGGCCATTCTGCCTGGCTCCAGTGGTTGTTGAAAGGGTGCAGGCTGTTGCAGTGGTGCAATCTTCAATATAGCAGAGCTGAAGGTAGCTTCCACCCTTGCATCAGATGCTGAGGTGCTTTCAGCCCCAACTGTGGCGCAGTGGTGTGACTGTGAGCCAGTCCAGCTGCTGGCTACCACATACCAGATGTATTCTGCACAGGACATTGACCACTTGAAAAGTTATTGAGCTACATGAACAAGGAAACACATAATCAGTATTCACAGTGCCAGCCCTTATCTTCCCCCAGGTTGTTATTTGAATAGTTAAGCAAACAGAAGGTGGCCTGGCTGCTCCTGTGACGGCGATTGCTCTGGCCAGGGTCCTTGGCTGGGCTGCCCAGGAGGTGCTGACAGAGCCGGAGAGCCCGAGGGAGTCGTGACAGGTCGAGGAGGAGAGAGAAGGGGGAGGTTGTCCATTTCCTCTGCTGCTTCTTTGTGCCTTGTTTTTAATGAGCTTTTGGCAACTAGAGGAGCAGATGCATAAACAAAAGCTTGCTGGCCCTGTTTGGCCAAGGCGAGACTTTACGCCCCTCCTATTGCACAAACCATTCTCAGGGAGCGTCCACTAACACAGAGTTTCCCCTGCACTGGGGCTATGGCAGAAAGAGGCTTCAGGGAAGCAGGAAAATAGCCCCAGATGCTGGGAACACACTGGTTTTAGGATGGGAGCTCCTGTCCAAGGGGCTCTGGGAGATGCTGTGTGAGGGTGGAATTGATCTGATGAAGCACGGAGTGATGCATATAGTCTGTTGCATCCTGTGTATCAGCTGCCAACTCTTCTGCAAATATCCAGGTCCGATTCCACACTGGCCTGAGAACTGCTCAGTGTGGCAGGAGGATGGAACATGTGCAGTGTCTTCCACCCCCTCATTTGTTTACTGATATTGTCTGGTCAAGGCAGGGCCAGACTTTTCTGAATTAAGCCAGATTTGAAATGTCTTGATAGGGTTGCCTGTTACTTAAGGCAGGTGAGAAAGCTGAGACAAAGGGTGGGGTATCTTTAGAAGACATTGCAGGTTGTTTCTGAGATCTTGAGAAGTTTCCCAGATTGAAACTGTCTCTGGGGAGGTAGAAAATCCCACACCATACTCAATAACATGACTATGTTTGGCTTCTTTCACTAGCTCCCCATGGTTCAAACTGGTAGCCTCTGGTACAAGCTGAGCTCTAAAAGTCTGATGGGTAACCAAAGGCTTTGCAGAGATTACAGCTTAAAAGGCTGGATAAGAAAGCTGCCATCACTGGAATCACTGGGGTTTTGGTTTTGTAACGAGACGTATGCTGTCCCATAGCTATTGTGCTAGCAGTGTATTTAGAAAAATCTTTCACTTGGATTTTAAGTGACTGTTTTTCTTGAATGCTCAGGGTGATTTTTCTCTAAGAGGTTCCCCATGGCACCTTCCAGTGACAACCCACTTGAGGAAGCCCCATCAAAGCTCTGAGTAGAAAAATCAGTGTAGCCAAGCACATATGATAGCATACATCCTGTGTTGGTAATTACCTCACATCTTTTCTAGCTCTGACTTTCCCCAGACACCTATCATTTCCAATGGTTCTTGGTTATAGTTTTCACTAGACAATTAGTCCCACCAACACCATTTATGTTATGATTCAGGTGAAAAGCCCTGCATCTGTAGAATACTCTTCAGAGTAAAGTTATTGTGCTTAAATGTTTAGAGGGTTGGGTCCCTATTCAAGTATCTGGAGTGTAAAGAAGTTATCTTCTTGTTTGCTTATTGGTATCAAAAATGTCCCTGGTACTACAGGGATGGCAATTCCTACAGTGAAGCAGAAGTTCCTGCAGCGCTATTCTAGCTGACAAGATTATATTGACAACCAGGCAAAGTACTGAAGGATTGTGTCTGAAGAACAGATCTCACCATGATCACTTAGGGAGATAAAAACACTTTGTGCTTTTGAAATGTGCACTTCCCTGTGGATGCCAAACATTCGCAATGTGCAAGCTCCTTGCTGCCAGCTGCTCAGTTCAATTATGTGCACTGATCAGCCAGGAGGTTTGTGTTTGAGGAGTCAGCCCCCCTCCTCAGGACTTCCCTTCCTCAGGACACTGGAGGGGACAAGGAGGCAGGGAACACGGCAAGCCCCAAAGGGCCTGGGGAGGAATAGCATTCATCTATCTTTGCTTAGATATGCTTAGGGCAAACACTGAGTATTTGTTCCCATAAGGCTCAGACACCAAAACAATTTTCAACAATGAAACCAACCATCCCTGTCCAAACCACCCATTTAATAGCAACAACTGTGCATGGAAACAAAGCCCAAGTGGTATTGCAGTAAGCTGTAGTTGCACTTCATCTGACTAAATTCAGAAAAGTCACTTGCTAAAATCAGTATAGTGGCATATTTTCTACAGATTGCAATTTTGGAAGCTTGTTTAGGTATGCAGAATGCACTAAAGTGAGCTACCAGTGATTTTACTGTGTTCTATGGATCCTGTAATAACTTCATGTGAATATTTTTCAATTTACCACTATAATTTCATTTGCTTTGTTGACTTTTCCGGCTTTGGCTGAAAAAAGTTCTTGCAGGTCATCCATCCACTCTCAAAATTTTTCTTTTTGTAGTCAAACCCAACAAAACCAGTGTCACAGCAAATAGAGTCATCAAAAGTGATTCTTTAGCAGTAGATACCCATACCCTTTGTTCTCAACACGTATTTATCACTACTACATAAACCTCATGCAGCCTCATCTCAGCAAGGGTCAGCTTTTCAGCTGTCACTGCCAGCGTTCCCAAAGTCACTTAGAAATACCAATGACCTGACCTGCAGCATGATAAAGGTGGGGATATTAATAAAGGCTAGCAATTTGCTGGTTAAAGAGCTCATAAGAATCGGAAGAACACATTTGATTTGCATGGTGCCAACTTGCTGCCTCTCGAACAACATGAGTCTTCTTTGACTTTTCATGGATTTTATTTGATCTCTGGGAAAACATCAGTATAGAAATTTGGCTTCTCCCCCTCCCTGTATCTTTCTGTGAGTAACAGGGGTGTAATATCAAAGGAAATTACACACATCCCCCAGTACAGTAAAACAGCTGGAATTGCATAGCATGCAAAATAAAATCACTACTTCATTACCTTAGTCATTTATGGACAAGCTCACATGCAGATTTGCAGGGAAAGACAAAAATGTGGCATGTAGAAGTACATATATATATATGTGTGTATGCCTCACTATGCATGTAGAGACTACTTATTAATGTATCTGTCTATGTAGATCTATTTATTTCCCCCAGAGGTTTTATGGTTATGTGCATGGATAAAGCATTAATAACCATGTGTTTGTTTTTCCCAAAGGACTACCTCATGAACTTCTTCAACAGTCACTTGTTAATAGTTTTGAATAAAAGGTATAGTTCCAGTTGGGGGCTACGTTTCTGGGAAAAATCAAACCTTTGGTGTGAGAGGGGAATGGTTACTGCCGCCGGGTGGCATCCCACAGAGAGAAGGATGGGGCTGTTGGGGGTGGGAAGAGTGGCTTGTGCAGGTAGCTGTTGGGTCCCAGTAGATGTCATGTGTCCAGTTGGGCTGGTGGGTACCTGCTACATGATTTGGGAACTCCCACGTTATGAACTCAGCACTGATACAACCAGACACTTCAGATTTGGCTGGATGAAGGCCTCTGCTTGAGGCCCTCCTGCCGCCAAGCAGGGAGGGCTGCTCCCGGGTCCCCGTCCAAACCGGAGCATCCCCGGCGGGATCCGCCGCGGGGCCCTGGGGAAGGGCAGAGGGGGCGTGGTCACTGACGATGGGCGTGGCCTCCGCGGCGAGCCCCGCCCTCTGGCACAAGAGGGGCGGCGCTGCTCGCCGGGGTCCCGCATCCCCGCCGTGCGGTGCGGTGCGGCTCGGCTCGGCTCGGCTCGGCGCGGTACGGCACGGCACGGCGCGGCTCGGCTCGGCTGCCGGCCCGACGGCACCGTCGGGCAGAGGGTTCGTTTCGCGCTCCGCAGCGCCCGGCAGCGGCGGAATGGAGCTCGGTGCGGCGCGGCTGCTGGCGGTTCTGATGTGCCTGGCTCCCGGTAAGCCCTCGGGGAGCACTGGACGCCCCGGGTCCGTCCTGTCGGGGAGCCACCGGGTGCCGGCAGACGCACGGGGCGCCTAGAAGAGGGTGTGCGGGGATGATCGTGTGCGGGAAATGGCGCAGGTGCGGGTTTCCCTTGGGATTGCGAGGGCTGGTAGAGGGGGTGAGGCAAGGCAAGCCCCTGGGTGGGACAGGACGCCCAACGCTGCGGGATTGCTGTGCTCTCCTGTCCTGTCTTCCCCTGTCCTCTCCTCTCCTCCCTGGTCCTCCTGTCTGGCCGGCCAGTGCTGGCCTGTTGGAGAGGGTTGCCTGCCATGTCACGGTGTCCTGCTCGCTTGGCTTCGACATCAGCTGTGGTTTCCAAGAGCAAAATGTCCCTGGAGCCAAAGCGGGAAACCCGTCATTGCCGAAGAACCTGCTCGAGATGTTGGTGATTAAAGCATGGGGAAATACTAGGGAAATAGGGAAGGTCCCGGTCTGGCCACACTTTCTTGTTACCTGCTGTAGCTGGCCGATCTATCCCTCTTGGGGCTGCTGGTTCATCCAGTGGAAGAAGGATTCCTGACAGTGATGGGGGCAGCCAGAGCAGACTGAAAATCTCTCCTTGTGGTACTCACAAGTGTGCAAGCTGGGCTGTTGCCTCAGAGCAGGCACTGGCATCCAGATCACAGCCCTCAAAAGTGCCGGTGGCTTGGGGTGGGTGTGATGCGAGCCCTTGTGCAAATAAAGCCTGGTAGTAGTACAATTTTACCTAAGTGCCTAAGAGGAAAGAGATAACCTTAGAAAATCATGGGATAACATAAATTCATGGGATGTCAACTATGTGACAAACTGCAAGATAGTTTTTTTCCACATAATTCATTGATCAGCAGTCTTGAAGAACACAAGTATATTCAATTTATTATAAGAAAATTTAG
Organism: Megaceryle torquata; assembly: GCA_024611175.1. NCBI lineage: Eukaryota > Metazoa > Chordata > Aves > Coraciiformes > Cerylidae > Megaceryle > Megaceryle torquata. The sequence continues at coordinate 16,553 of JANIJG010012717.1, forward strand.
TAATCCCTTTCCCCAGGGAGTGAGATCATCAGATGAAGGTCCACTTTGTTTCAATGTCCCACATCCTCTTGTTAGACCTTGAAGTTGGCAACGCAAGAAAACAGGAACTCCACCCTGGCTGGCTGAATTGTAGTGCTCTGCAGCTAGCTCCTGACCATCTGCCTTTGCTTCCTGTTATGACAGAGTTTTTGAACTTTCTGAGATGTATGAAAAGTCATTATTTATCCTTCACTGCTAAGTAGGTGATGTGAAAGTGTCCGCTTAAAATATGCTAGATATTCCCGTATATAAAGCTGTTCTGATTGAGTAGCATTTACTTTGATCATTGGGTTGATTTAAGTGCTTTTATACATGTTCTTTCAGGTTTATTTATTTCTCTGGATCAGCCAACCCTTAGTATCCAAAAGGATGTCCTCACAGTAACTGCAAATGACACTCTAAATATTACTTGCAGGTAAGGGCAAATCTGTCCAACATGATTTTGATGGGGGAATTCACGTAGTGAGTTTTTGTACAGAACCACAAGTGATTCAGTCTTTCTCCCATCGTCGCTTCTATTTCTCCCCACTTTCTTTGTGTCCCCCATCTCAATTTTTTCCTGACAGACTTTAGAATCTATCTTAGAGGTTTGCAGCAAGGTAGAGCTGGGGAGAGCAGGGTGACTGGGAGGACAAAATGTCAGCCCATGCTGGTGAGCCATGCTCTTGATGGTCCCTTTTTGGTGCTGTGCCACTTAGATTCAGCAGAATGTAAATCTCCAGTAACTTCCTTACAGGTATTAACAGTCAGTTGATTGAGGTAGATTTATCCTACATGGCATGATGTGATGGGATGAAGCTGGTTGTTCTCCATAGCCATAGTGACTCAAGGGGCTGGGGTTCGTCACCTTGGCATCAGTACTGGTGCCCATCACGTGCTTATGCTCCTCTAACATTTGCTTTCCCAGCGGTCAGAGACCGCTGGAGTGGTCCTGGCCAAGCAACCAGAGCAGTGCTGAGAAGCGTATCTCTGTGACAGACTGCAACGATGGCCCCTACTGCAAGAGACTTACTCTGGTCAAAGTCATTGGCAATGACACAGGGGACTACAGATGCCTTTACAGAGACAAGCAGGCAGCTACAACCATTTATGTCTATGTTCAAGGTAAGTGCTTACACAGCTCTTACGTGGCTCTTCTCCTAGCCTCAAGAGAAAATACCAAGCATCTCAAGATGGTTTTGATATTAAAATTTACTAATCCTAGAGTTTTTTGTCCTGAAAAACTGTTATCCTTCTTGTTTTCATGTTAAGTATTTACATGCCAGTATGCTTACTGCCATCAATAGAAAAGCCTTTGTACCTGTAATTTTGAACTGAGCAGCTGTATGCAGTACTTGGTCTGCTTGTTCTCCTCCACTCAGAGCTTAGCCTACGTATCTCCACTGCTCTCTGAGCCTGTCCTCATGAGTGCAGAGTTACTACTGACCTCAGCAGGAGTTTCATAGGAGGGAGTATTACAGAGACTGTATACTTATTAAAAATGGCAGATCGGATCCCTTTTATAATTGATACTTTCTGATACCATAAAAAAACCAAACAAAACAACCCCCAGAAACTTCCATACATTTGCTGACTGTGATGATAAAATCTATTTAGGCTGTAAGAGCTAAGTTTTCAAGCTCAAGCCGTCAGCTTGGTTGGTAGCAGCGTAGCTGAGCATCTCAGAAACTGCAAAGCCTCCAGTTACACGCTCAGCTTAAGTAAGTGCATTCATTGAGGCATCTGCCTTTTCACACTGATGGCTGAATACTCATTCTCTTATGCACCCTCTTGCCTTTTTATTGTTAACGTACAGTTACCATTTTGAAAAATTAGATATTATTATGTACATGGGTTAGCTTGTTTTGTAAGATCATGAACTTAGTTGTGTTTTTCCTTTATTTTTTCAGTCTGGCTTTGAAAAGGATGCTGCCACTGGGGGAGTCAATGTAGCATGTCACTACTTTTAACTGATATTTCCTGTAATACATATTCAAGGAAAGTCACACTAGGGTAAATCAGATTTTTGTCAGCACAAAGACTGAGACGGCAGGAAGCACACTGCTGCTAACTGTTTGACAATAACAATATTGCAAAGTTGGGGTCTATCAAAATATGTACCCCCTATGTAGTCGCATTGTTTTTAACACATTAAAAAGAAAAAAAAAGCAAAACTGATTTGAGAGGAAATAGACAGGGAAAGAACAAAAACATTTGCTTCATAATCACGTGACAAATAATATCCATTTACCAATTGAATATTCTTCTAGATTACAGATCTCCATTTGTGACTTCAGTTAGTGATCAACTTGGCATTGTATACATCACTAAGAATAAAACTGTGGTAGTGCCGTGCCTTGGAACTGTATCAAATCTCAATGTATCTCTACATGCGGTAAGGAAAAGCCTGTTATTACTATAAGAGTTAGTTGAAATCACTGTGACATTGCTTGAAGTATAGATACATTTCTTAAAAACATCTTTCAGTCCTTGGGAATTTTACAGCCTGTGATTACAAGGTGAGTGCTGTAAATGTGCTCATCCACAATCCTGCATGCTCAGAGTGCAGAGTGATTACCTATGAAAGGGAGTTTGCCTGAGCTAGGATGTTAAAACTGTGACTCTGAGGTTATGGAAAATGTTGGACTTGAAATTCAGAGTTGTTTGAGTTTTCAAATCTGACTACGTATTTTATCAATATTTCAAACAGAAATATCCAGAGAAGATATTTGTTCCCGATGGTAAATCGATTTCATGGAATAATAAAAAAGGCTTCACTATACCCAGTCATTTAATCAACTATGCGGGCATGGTCTTCTGTGAAGCTAAAATAGATGATGAAAGCTACCAGTCTGTGATATACATAGTTGCAGTTGTAGGTAAGCTGAAGTTGTTTTCTTTTTTTTTTCTATAGCCAATGTTATTTTGCTCTCTACAACATACTGAACCAATTACATTTAGTTGGACTCTACTTTATTCAACACTGACAATGCAGCTAATGCAAAATGGATGTTGTGATATATGTTACTTTTCGTTTCAATGCAATGTATTGTGCTCTTTCTGGTTCATCACTGGGATAAGTGCTTCTATTTTTAGTGTTTTACATAGAAGCCAGGGGGATTTTTTTTTTTTCCTGGCAATACAAGCCTTTTTCTTAAAATCACTCCATTCTGTACCTTATTTGCTTTTTTTTATGATTTTATCAAAGTCATAGTAGAATGGGGACTAGAGGCAGGCATCCATCATCAGCAGATGGAAAGGAATTGCTCTGAGGGGTACCCAGGGAATAGGGGATCTGAAGGTCATACTAGGATCTAGGTTGTCTTGTCTCCTTCAGATCTATGTCCTGACTCTCACAGGGATTTATGGTGTCCTGGTCTGTTTTGTCAGTTATTCATCAAACCCCAGAAATAACGTGATGAATCTGTAGAGGCTCAAGCCCAAGCTGAAATTGCAGCTTTTCTCCCTTGGCTGAGGATATAGTGACCACTTCAAGTGGCCAGATGGCACCAAGGCAGTCTTACCTTGCTTGGCAGGAAGGCATAGCAGTCCTCAACCTTTTACTCTGTGCAGCAGGTTCTTGCTTCTCCTCTGAACTGATGAGTCCTCACTCTGATTTGGAGCACGTAGAGAATTTCTGCATTCAGAATATTTTCTTTTGGAATATTTTAAATATTTTATTGCACAAAATAAACTCTGGATAATTTTGCCAATGCCAAACTGATATTTTTAATAAAGTTCCCATTTACTGATGGGGTGAGGGATATATCTCCTTTAGTTTCAGGTCTCACACAAGTAAGAAGAAGGTGTCTAAGGCAGAGGAACTGTGTGTGTCACTGTCTCCTGCCGGCTGCCACCGCTGGGGGGGCTCTGATCAAATGCATACATCCTGATGCTCCACTGTCTGACACAGCTCTCAGATGGGAAATGCTCAGGACAGGCATATCCCTTCCCTCCAGACTCCTCTGAATGCATCACGCTCCACTGGGGCGTCAGGGGGCCTCTCTATAGCTGGGAGTTTTCGGTGGGAGTTTTGGTGAATTCACCTGGGAAATTTAGTGCCAAGTGCACTAAAGAAACCTCTTCTTACCCCAGTGTTTTGGGTGTGCTTTTTTCTTCCTCTAGGATACCGAATTTATGACCTGACGATGAACCCACATTACCAAGTAGAGATGGCTGTGGGAGAAAAACTTGTTCTCAATTGCACTGTAAGGACAGAACTGAATGTAGGAATTGATTTTAAATGGGACTACCCTTCCATCAAGGTAAATCTGTAATAACTTAAAGCTGCCAACATCACAATGAAATTTGATTTAGGGATAATGTCACTCCTCCTTTATAATATTGACAAAGCAAATGATAATACACAAAGAAATTGCTAGTATATACAGGTGTGCAAAGCTTGACAGGAGTAATAACAATAAAATTCCCAAACTCTTCTGTCTTTTATCCATTACAGGAAAAACGTGCCACAATAAGGGATTTAAAAACCACTTCAGGAGAAGTAAAGAAGTTTGTAAGCACTCTTACCATTGACAGTGTGTCCTTAAGTGACAAAGGTCGATATACTTGTGCAGCATCCAGTGGTCGTATGAACATGAAAAACAGCAGTTACTTCATTATCCATGGTATGATGTTTTCCAATTCAGTTTTGCTGGTTGTTTCAAGTTTGAGATTTATTACTGGAATGCAGAAGGCATCTCGGTGATGAATCAAATGACAGAAGTGAACCAAACTGCAGCAACACTATTTCTCTTGCACCCACTATAGGATTATTTTTATACCACAAACTTAACTAATGATTAGATTTTAAAGGATGGTGTATGTTACTGAAAACTGTAGAATCCCATAGGAAAATGAGCAGTAAAATAAACTGAGGTAAGCCTCTGGTCCTCTTCTGTGTTGACCTCCTTGAGGTTCTGTAAACCTGAATTTGTGTAGATGGCTTTGTATGAGGACTGCCTGTTCTCACTCCAGGTGAATTTAGACTACATTCTGGTGGCTCTGCGGGACAAAAGTCTGGATCATCATGAATGAAGCTACGAAAATAAAGCTTTCAGCTTTTACATTATGAATAGATGAATCAAGTGGAGTTTTGGTTGTACGGAAATGATGCAAAGGAAACAGCTTTGGCTAAGTGCATAGCTAAGTACGAGGCCACATCCTTTAGCCTTTTCTCAAGCCCTTCTTGGGCACAGCCCCAGCAGCTCCACTGCCTTACTTCTAGAAAAAAATTGCCAGCATGAGAATGGCCCAGACAAAATATTTTATATTTTGAAGGAGACCAGTGTTCCTGAGGTATCAGAATATTAATGGTGCTTTTATTTATTTTTTTTTAACATTCAAACTTATTATGTGGCACAGAGGTTCAAGATAGACTTAATTTTCTCCCGAGTTCTTTCTATTGCTCTTCAGGAGCCAAAACAAGATCATGTGCTATAGTGAGTGTACCAGATACTAAATCTTAGTCAAAAGAGTAATCACTGTCTTGGTCTGAATGCAAGTTTATAACTTATAACAAGTAATGTTATACAATTTCAAAGTGTTCCATGGCTGCAATGGTTCAAATATGTACTTGAGAAGAGGCTGAAATTGCCTAACTTTATCACACTGTAGTTTTGAGTGCTATTAGTTCCTAGAATGAGTAGATAGAGCCAGTTTTATGATATATGCATTTATATATAATATGCGTGTGTTTATATACGCGCTAGATCTGCAAGTTGGCACACCATCCTGAGAACTGAGTCTTGTCTCTGCTTTCCAGAGCTCCTTGGTAGAAGAACTGGTCTGTTCCTCTGTGTGAAGGAAAGGACTGGGTTTTCATGGTGGATCCATCTCTCCAGAGCCCAGTTTGGGGCCAACTGTGCTTTACCAGTGGCATCCTGTCGCTGGTCCCTATTTGTCATCTATGCTGAGTGCTAACCCAAATTGAGGGCACTTACAGTTTTCTCCACATGGGAAGCCCAATTTGTTTGTTTGATTGATTGATTGATTGATTATTTGTTTGTTTGTTTGTTTTGCAGAAAGTCCTTTCATTCATCTGGAGAGAATGGAAAATGTGGTTGAGACAAGGCTAGGTGATACAGTCAAAATACCCATCAAGTTTAAGGGATATCCTCCACCAGAGGCAAAATGGTAAGAGTCAGGACATAATGTGTTTGAAAACATGAGCTATTCTTAGTCACGGTAAATTTCTAAAGTATTCAAATATTTACTCCAGGTATAAAAATGGGAAAGCCATCAATGCAAATCATACAGTTAAACTTGGTTACACATTAGTGATCACTGAGGCAACTGAAAAGGATACTGGGAATTACACTGTTGTCCTTACAAACCCTACTAACAAGATGCAAAAGAGACATACGTTTACCCTGCTTGTGAATGGTAAGTGGCATACCAAAGGGGTACTTTCACATGTGCATGTGGTGTATTACCATTCTTAGGATTAAGTTAATCCCAGAGCTATGAAGATTTAAGTGGGTGTGGTGACTGGGAGAAAAGCACTTGAACCTCAGCCCTGGGAGGGCAGAGGTGGCCTGACTGTCCTGGCTTCAGGATGTGCTGGTCAAGAAGCTGAAGGCTCCTGGTGTTGTTGTTTTGATGATATTTTGTGTGTGTTTTTTTCTGTTTTCTGTATATTATTTTTTTGCCTCTGCATCCTGCTCTTTTCCTGCCCTTCTTGCTGGACGTGCTTCTGGAATCCTCCTCCACCCCACTTCATCCTGGCCCTGTCCCACCTCACCCATCCTTCCTGCTCTACAGAGGCTATCCCTCCTCTTCTATCCTGCCCTGTGCAACCCTCCTCCTCCTCCTTCTCCTCCTTCTCCTCTTCCTCCTCCTCTTTGCTCCTCAGGAAACAGCTTAGCCTTCATGCTTTGAAGACAGCAGGTCTTGGAAAGGGCAGTGAGGCTACATGCAGTGGGATCAGGACTGGGGAATAATATGTATTTAATGGTTGGGCATGGTGGTGGGAGCCTGAGGGATGCATTTTAAACCAGAAGCTAATGAAAGCACATTTTATAGATGATCCCGAGAATTGCATCTTGAGATCCTGTTCCTCAAGGTGTTGGGCAGGTTCACCTCTTCCCAACATGTCCTTGGAGATGCGGGCATTGCACTCAGATGTGAGACACAGCATTATTTAGTCACTGTGGGTCTAATGTGTGCACATGGTACTGCTTGGGAGCCATTAGCAGGAGGTGTAACCTGCTGCTGTCTCCTCCAGTTCCCCCCCAGATTGGTGAGAATGCGCTGCTGGCTCCTGTTGACTCCTACAAGTACGGCTCAACACAGGCACTCACCTGCACTGTCTACGCTGTCCCACCACCCACCACCATTGTCTGGCACTGGCAGCTGGAGGAGGAGTGCACTTTCAGCCCCCAGTGAGTGCTAAGCCCTTGGTGCATTCTGTGGCTTACATAGCTCTTGAGGGATGTTTGCATTGGATTTTTTGTCTCAGGTGCATCCCTCATCCAGGCTGGTTACTGAAGGCAAACCCAACTGCCAGTGAAGAAAAGGTTGTTGTACTTAACAGGCAGATTGTATCAGGCAGGCTCTGCTGGGGTCATTGCTGCTGGCAGTGGCAAGGGACACTTTCAGTGAGAAGCTGACAGCGCCTGCGCGTTGCTGTCGTGCTTTCTCTAAGGGTATTGTGACCTGCATAGGGTTTCAAACACAGCTATCTGTGTGCTCTCCTGTCAGATCTCCCTGGGGGCTGCAGGCCCAAAACTTCATCCCAAACAGAGGAAATTTGCTATTTATGCTAATTGCAGATCCTTGTGGTGTTTTTTTTTCCTTACGCTCAAGTGCTGAGTGTGACGGTGCTCCTTATCTGTGTGAAAGTGTATCTTGGAGGAAGTGCACTGATTGATGTTGGGGAATGATAGAGAGAGTGCCTTACTGAGATTCACACAGCTTCCCTTATCTGGGCCTGCCATAAGCCCAGATTTCCTTTTAAAAAAAAAAAAAAAAAAAAAAAAGGACAAAAACAGCTAGAAAAAAAAAATGCATTCTTCTTTCCTGTTGTTGTTTTTAAAATGATTTCCACTAGTTTCTTCCTTTGGTGCTTGGTTGTTTCCTACACAATTGCTACTGTCCTCAAGAAATTCTTGTAGGGAGTTCAGTGATTTCTATGTCTCTCTGCCTTCCTTTGAACTAAATTAACTTGAATCATCCATTTATGAATGGAGATTTGTTCCCAGAATAGCTGCTTCCCTCCAAGCATCCCAACCAGGCCGACACAGGCAGATTAATTAGGAAATTCACCTTTAGGCTTGGGGGTTCCTTATTTTACAGAGCACAAAGGTCTCAGAAGGTTACAGAGTGCAATTTAATAGAAATGTTTCAAGAAATGTGTTCTTCACTCCCAGATGCAGGCTGTGGCTGGTGATGCATCTGACTTACGCATATTATAAAGAGAACATAAACCCACTCTCTTGAAGGGCATCTTATCTAATGCATCTGTCTCTACTTATACCTCAGGAAAGTTCGCTCAGGAGCCAATCCATATGCATGCAGGAAATGGAAAGTGATCTCGGAGAGAAAGGGTGGGAATCAGGTTGAAATTAAGCACCGAGTTGTTACTATTGCTGGGAAAATAAAGGTGAGCAGATTTTATTTTCTGTTGCTTGGGGGTGATTAGCAACCTGTTCATCAGTCCACATATCTGGAAATATATCAGTAAGAGATGAGACTCTTTTCACCTGTTATTAAACTTGGGGATCTACTCTCAGCTAGTTGTGCAAGCTCCTGCTGAAGCTGATAGGCTAAGATACACACTTTCAAGTCCTTTAGATACTGACCCAAAGTGAGTCTCCAATGATAAACATAACTTACTTAGATTTCAGTGCTTACCTTTTAGCAGGCTGAAGTTAGTTGAGTTAAACTTGCCAATTAACTACAATAGTGAGAAGCTGGAGAGACTGAAGGGCAGAGAAAGCTGTGGGTGCAACATTTATTAACACATATACTAAAGTCTGCCTTCTGGCAGGCTGCTTTTTCTTGTTTTCTTTTGCCTGATGGGTACACAGTTAAGGACAAAAATGTAAGTATCAGGATGGCACTGTGCTCTGGCCATGCTTTGACAGGAGTTTTGATTGTGCAGATATCTGCAGAGCACATGCTGAGTTGTTGGGGTGGTCAGGCTCACGTATGTACTTTAGCACTGACATGGTATGAAATTGCTGTTTTGTTGGGGTTTTTTTGTAGACTGTGAGCACCCTCATGATTCAAGCAGCGAATGTATCTGCTTTGTATAGATGTATGGCTACGAACAGAGCTGGCTCAAGTGAGAGAGTTATCTCCTTTCATGTGTCCAGTAAGTATACACTGTTGAGCACAGCCATATTAAATTAATTTTATTTCATCTGTTTCACTAATGATAGGCACTTCGATACTGATGTCTGATTCCTCTGAATATTTATAAAATCCTTTAATCTTTTAGGGTTTTAGATATACCCATAAGGTTTTCCCAAGGCAGCTGTTAAAGTCACCACCTAACTCAACCAAGGGATTAGTTCTGCTGATGTTAGTATGTTGGTGGTCCCACAGAAATGATGCAAATTGGCACTGTTGTCCCAGGAATGATTGCTTTTGGGCTTTTGCAGTCACTTAAAAGAGCTACAAAGAAATTATGGTAGTGTCACAAAAGGAGTAAAAATGTACTTTAACAGCTAAGGATAACATTTTCAAAAACAGTGGCAAAGAACTTTTGTCTTCTTGAAAATCAGTCTCCATATTCACATGCTGAAATATTATTTTAATCCAAATATAAATATATCTATAAAATAATGCTATGAATCATTAGGTTCTGTAAATTTCTACAGGAAGAGGAATGGAATGGTATTCATTACACAGGCCTTTCTTTGATCCATTTTAAATGTATTGCTTTTAATGAGTTTGTGCTCTTTAGATAATTGACTGGTTTTTTCAGGGCTTTTTTTTTTTTTTCCATATTTATAACTGGATGGGGATAAGGTTGTATTTGTAAAATAGCTTCTTCAAGTTAATGTTGGCAATGAAATGTGGAACCTAATAGGAATTTCTTTTGTTTTTTTTAACTTGTAGGGGGTCTTGAAATTAATCTCCAGCCTCGGAGTCAGCTCACAGAGAAGGATAACATGTCCTTGCAATGCACGGCAGACAAATTAACCTTTGAGAAGCTGTCGTGGTACAAACTCAGTGCTCATGCTTCGCAGACTCCCTTTGGAGGTCTGCCCATGCCCGTGTGCAAGAACCTCAATGCTCTCCAAAAGCTGAATGCGACGGTTTCAAATACCAATGGTGAAAATGTCACTTTAGAGCTCATCCTCCGTAACATTTCCCTCCAGGATGGAGGGGACTATGTTTGTATTGCTCAGGACAAAAAGGCCAAAACACAGCACTGCCTGGTGAAGCACCTCACTGTTCAAGGTACAGACCTCTTACTGTGAATGAAAATGAGAGATTGTGTATGAAAAAACCTGCAGTTTGGCTTTCACACAAATAATGGCATGTGTCTAGCTCAATAACTTCTCAATTTTACTTTTCAAAACACATTTTCCCTCTAGCTGTATATCCATGTGTGTATTCATAGCATTTTTGCTACTGCTTTGTGTTACTCCCTGGAGTTTGAAGAGCTGTCTATAGTTTAAAACTGTTGTGAAGTGATGCTGTTGTTCAGGCACAAGCAATGCAAGCTGATAATCAATCAGCTTTTCACACAAATAGTGATGACTTTGTTTTGGAAGCTAGATGTCTTGTCTGATTAGGCAGATTTGAGAAAATACCTACACATGTTCATGAGCTGCCCTGAATGGATATTTGATGAACCAGCAGTATCAGACTTCTTGTAATGACCCTGGAAATAGAAATGTGAGGGAAGCAATTTTTTACCTATTCCCACCTCCCTTAGCTGCCTGAGAAGTTACAAATTAAACTATCTAAAGCAGGTTACATTAATACAGCTAAAATGTTCTTGGCTATCATAATCTTTTCGTGTCATATGGAAGCTTAACTGTGACCTTAACATGAACACTGTAGCTGTTGGTGTTATAAAAGGATTTGAGAGTTTGTTACTGGGCCATCAAGCATAACTTCATTACTACAAAAATGGATGTTTTTTTAATGGTCAGTAATTTTGCTGTATTTTGGAACCAACAGAGCCCATGGCACCCACACTCATAGGAAATCTGGAAAATCAAACAACAAACATTGGTGAAACCATAGAAGTGTCATGCACAGCGAATGGCATTCCTCCTCCAAACATCATGTGGTTTAAAAATAACGAAACCCTTGTTGAAGATTCAGGTGAGGATTTCTCCTTTGCTGTGAATTTTCAGTGACTTAAGTGCTTTCTTTCAGGGGACTCACTGCTGATTTTCACTATGAAAAATTAAAAGTTCAATTTTTAATTTTTGACAAAGTAGCATAAAAATAGCAGAACTAAGAAACATGTTTTTTTTTTTCCAGGTATTGTTTTGAAAGATGGAAACAAAACACTAACCATACGTCGAGTGAGGAAAGAAGATGGAGGGCTGTACACCTGCCTTGCCTGCAATGTCCTTGGATGCAGAAAAGCAGTGGCTTTTTTTTCAGTGGAAGGTCAGTGTTAGCTTCTTCCCAGATTGTGCATGAAATCTTTATAATCACTGAAAGGAAAATCTACAGGTTATCCTGATTAAAGAGCTGGAAATACACCATGAGCTTTGTGAAAATTCTTGACCATTCCTATCAAGCTCAAATTGGGTGCCATCATGGCCATCACAATCCCAGCTGTTGAGACTAATGTTTTCCCCTCCACAATGTTGTTTAGTGCTTTTCAACAAAAGCTCAATCTATCTTACCTGTGTTTGCAAGGAAAACTGCCAGTCTATATTATGTGCAAACCTATAGAAGAGAGCCTGCCTAAACCTGCAGATATGCTGGGGCATCTCTATTGTCTTGCTAACATAAATGTCATACTATGTTTTTTAAGAGCTGTAACTTTTTACATTGTGTTACTGCTGTCACAGCACCTAAAAATAGCAGAGTGAAGACTGTGCAGTCTGTTGTGATTGCTGTCCCATTTCAGTGATAGGAACAGGCAGAAATTTTGGGTTCTGGGTCTCCAGCCTTAGTCCACCAAGCTCTGACAGTAGCGTTGCGAGACCCATCTCTCACTTGTTCCATTCCTATTGTGGCACACCCAAATGCAATTCACAGTGATGAACAATAAATCCTAAGAAATTATCCTGCAGTCTGAGTAGTTGTAACCATGATGAACTTTCCACCAAGAGTTGCAATGTGAAGCTTTGAATAAAAGCTTCTTTCCATTGATATTAGAACACTTGCAAAATTTAGTCACTGAATCCTTCACAAACTTCTGTCTTATATGTCAGGATGATCTGTTCTGTTAAGGTAATTAAAGCGATACCCTGTTATTCTTACAGGTCCCATTAGGAAATTAGGACATTGGGCAATATGCTTACGTGGGGTGGAAATTATCTGCAGCTGACATCAATGTAGATTTCAGCTGATGTGGTAAATATGGCTGAGACATTTCCATGAAAGTTGAAAATCTGCCTGGGACATACTATTTTACTCCAAGAAATTTATAGTGCATCTCACTGGGGTCATGCAGTGAAGGGTGCTGTTGCAGAGGAAAGTCTGTATGGTGCAAAGGATGAAATATGGGAGCATGATGTGGTGAATGGGAGCTGAAGAGAGCTGCTCCTGCACCTTAATAGATGTTCAAGAGGTATCTTCTGGAGACTATTTTGCTGGAAAAGGGATGTTGCAAATAAGACCTTGTTTTCATGTGGTCTTGTAGAACTGCATTGTTTCATGCCCCAGCTGAAGCACGTAAAGAGACAAGAGAGAGATTGTTCTCTAGGTCATTCTCGTGGCACTTTATTTATTATATGATGGGATTTTTTTCAGTTTCTGGAGAAAAAGTCATTCATTTTGAGTATTCTAAACCAATGTTTTATTTTTTAAATGTAAGATTTTACTTGTTTATATTTGCCAAGGGTCCAGATACTGTCCTTGGAACAAAGCTGATGCTAAGAAATTGGGTGGTGTGTAAAACAGAACAAAATTAAGTGAAATATTCCAACATAAAAAAAAAAAAAAGTGTTTTGTTTTGTTTTGCTTTCATTTCCTTGCTTCATGTTGCACTTTTAAAACGAACCTTCAGAACAAGGACCACCATTCTCTACTTTAATGAATGAACAAAACCAATATTCTTCCAACTATCACTCAGATATTCATTTATTTCTTCCCAGGCGCTGAAGAGAAAACAAATCTGGAGCTCATTATCCTTGTTGGCACTGCAGTGATTGCCATGTTCTTCTGGTTGCTTCTTGTAATCATCCTCCGGACCGTTAAGCGGGTAATGAAAAAATTCTCATACCATCCTATCAGTCCTGGTCTTGCATGACAAATGAGACCTGACTTGAGGCCTTTTGTGTTGTTTCTTTCTATTGTTCTTAAATCAACAGACACATTTTTTTCTCTCCATGCCATAACATTCTTTCCTGGAACCGGGGGCACAGAAATTTGGTTTTAATTGAACAGGCCCTCGCAGGAGAAAAAAATGTTTCAGCTGGTTTTGTTTATTAAAAAAAAAAAAAGTGCAAGTAATTAACAATGATTGCACTCATGATGACACGATGTAGGGAAACGGTAGCGTGGCATTTCTGGGAACTAGTGAAACACTACAAAGTGAGAAAATGGCACTCTGCCTGCACATCGCCAGCAAAAAATCTGTGCAACTACAACTAATATCATTTTCCAGGCCAATGGAGGGGACATGAAGACTGGTTACTTGTCAATCATCATGGATCCTGATGAAGTCCCTATAGACGAGCACTGTGAACGACTCCCATATGATGCCAGCAAGTGGGAGTTTCCCAGAGACCGGCTAAAGCTAGGTGTGTCTTCATCGCATGAGCCGTTTGGTGATAGAGCAGCCAGCCCTGTGCTGGAGGGTGTTTCAAGGTCCTGGCTTGCTATGGGGCTGCCTTGATGCAGAACTTCTACGTGGGCTCTGTTGTCCCATAGGATATCATGCATGCTCTTCCCATTATCAACCCTGTTAATTTCCGATACATAAACTCAGTTTAGAGTTGCTGTTTATTCTGCATCTTTTGCCCACTTTGTCCAGGCAAACAATTCAGAGTATATTCTTCTTCTCACTTCAAGGTAAACCTCTTGGGCGTGGAGCTTTTGGCCAGGTCATTGAAGCAGATGCATTTGGGATTGACAAAACTGCTACCTGCAAAACAGTGGCAGTCAAAATGCTTAAAGGTAAAAATGACAGCTCAAACTTCATCTTGAATCCCCAATATAGGGAAAATTTCCAATACTATAACCATTAGATAGAAGAAATAAAAAAGTTTTGTACCAATGGTGCATACAAGTTTAGCTTAACAGCTGATTTCATGAAGCAATGATTAGGGAAAGTATGTGACTTTCCCTCCTCGGTAATTGGAGCAATGTGACTGTGGTTTCTTAAGCTTTGCTTTATAGATATTCTCAGTTCAGAATATAAACTTGCTCCTGCAAGCAATTTGCACATGTCCATTTATGCCTTATGCTGCCTGTTAGGGAGCTTTCTGCAAGTCTTAGACAATGGCTTAGGCACACTCCAAAATGAGTCATAGTTTTGAACGTCTTTCTCCTCACTTTAAATCATATTACAGTACCTTGCATTTGCCACTAAAAAAAAAAAGTTGAAAGCTGCAGTTCCCATTCACATTATTCCTGAAGAGGACGCAGCTGGGGCAGCAAAAGAGGGTTGCATCCCACCCTGTGCTGTACGGGAGGAAGGATGGGAAAGCTGAGGAATTTCTGACAGAAGAGCATAAGCAGTCGTAAGCGCAGGCAAAGACCTGTGGCAGATTCATTGCAATGGGATGAGCACACAGTAATGGCAATAAAAATTGGAAAGCCCTGGGTCTCCAGCTTCCCAGTGCTCAGGCAGCTGACAGAGAGCTGCCTCCTCTGTCCCTCTCTCCCCACTGCTTCAGCTCTTTTCTCATCCCTGTTGGATGAGGACACCAGGCATGTCTCCAGGCTTTTGGTGAGGCATGTTTGTCCCTGGCCATGTCTTTACAGTCTGTGGTCCTACTGGACCCTTAGTGTGGACCCCAGCAATGACTATAGGACAATGTTTCTAGCCTTTCTTGTCGGGGAAGGTCAAGTGTCAGAGTACAAACTGCTCAAAACGTCTGTAGAAAAAAAAAAGATGTTTGTTAATCTGGATTGTTTGCGTCCCTGTTGTGAGGTACTCCCCTTGGCAAGTTTTGGGAAATGTTTAAAAGCAGAGCAACCCAACCCTGTCTTGCATGTGCCTAGCTTTGATCAGTGTCCTGTGGCATAGCTGACCCAGGCTACCAACCAAGAAGACTTCTCACTAGGTGGGCTGGGAAAATAACAGACCAGAAGTCAGAGAAGAGGAATGTCTTTCTGTCTGTGATGCTCCTGATCCCTGATGGTTTACTTCTGCAGAGGGTGCAACCCATAGCGAGCACAGAGCACTTATGTCGGAACTGAAGATCCTCATTCATATTGGCCATCATCTCAATGTTGTCAATTTACTTGGAGCCTGCACAAAGCCAGGAGGTGAGTAACTTCTCAGTGGGTGGGAAGGTGCTACAGAAAACCATATTTCTGCCATTTCTGCTTCATAAAAAATTGAGTTTCAAAATTAAGGGTTGGAAGAAATAGTCTTCCTTTAAAAAATAAAAAAAAATCTGATAGAAGTGAATAGATCCAGAGGTGGAATAAGGGTTCAGAAGCCCTGAGTTCTACATCCAGCTCCATCCCTTAATTGTTCTATCACTTTACTTTTCTGTACCTCAGATCCATTTTTATAACTGACACCCATGTGTAGCAGATTTAGGGTCTGAGTCTAGTACCAGATTTAACAAGTTGGTCTTGTTCTTGTCACCAACTACAGTGCAACTGAAAGTTGTGACTTCCCTCCCTGGCTTTGGATGGTCTGTGGGTGCCTCTGTGTGTGTGTGTGTGTGTGTGTGTGTGTGTAGGAGGGGAGATTGCAATTCGGAGTCCAGCTCTGGTGGATGAACCTATTTTGCTTTGTAATTGGGAACAGATGTTTTGTTTAACAAATCTAGCACTGCACACTAATTTGGAAGAAATTCAGTGTAAAGTAACTCAGTAATAATTTTTCAGGGAAGCTGTCTTGTTGGATTACTGTGGGATCAGAATTTAATTTGTAAAGTTCCATGACAGAAGTGCAGTAGTTGAGGGAAACATAATCCATAGATAGTTCTTTCCTTGTTTATTCCATAATAGAGATGGCCAATATCTGGAAGCTAGGCTGAAAATTTATCATTGTGGCATGTGCCTGTATGAAGCAATTTGAGCATGAAATACCACTTCTGAACCGTACATTAAGGCATCCATCCCTGAAACCAAGATTCTTGTTTTCAGGACTTAAACTGCCTGCACAAAAATGCATGGATAATCATGTGTGTACATTATTGCAGATGAGTGGTTAATTGCACTGAAGTTTGTTCAGATATGTATGTCGAATCCTTACAACATCCATTAGCATTTATTAGCACATTAGCAGTTATTGGCACTCTAAGTATAAGCCCACCACTATGCATTTTCACATACAAAATTAGGCCTGTGAGTTTCAAAAGTATGTGCTTTCTTATTCTTCCTTGTACAGCAGAAAAGGAATACGTTCCTGCTTTGATTAGTTTGGGGTTTTTTGTTTTGGTTTTTTTTTATTAATGGAATTTTAAAAAGCCTCTGGGTAGTGGAATGCTTCTTGAAATGTATGTATTTATAGTCACAAATTATGCTGTCAGATAAGGTGGGATATAAATGGTCTTTCTAAGGAATTGCTTTCCATGTTGTACAGGTCCACTCATGGTGATTGTGGAATATTGCAAGTTTGGCAACCTGTCAGCTTACCTACGGAGCAAGAGGAGTGAATTTGTCCCGTACAAGGTAAAGAGTCAAGGTTGACAGTATAATGTTGGAATTGGTGGTTTTTTCCACACTCAATGTTTCTGTTTCTGAAGCGGCAGTCCTTGGGGATGCTGAATATCTCTCACTTCTCATGGGAATGAGAGATGGCAAAGACATCAGAGGTCATCTAGTCTTTCCCCTGGCCCCTGCAATGTAGCTATTTTGTTATTGTTAGCTTAAAATGTGCAAAGGAACTGGGCTTCCACTATTTCCCTTGGCAGATTGTTCTACACTTGGCTGTATCTGTCAGGAAGTTTTTTGTGATTATCAGCCTGAATTTTTTCCTTTCTTAGTTAAGCTCGAGACCACCTTAAATAACTGCACTCCCTGCTTAGTGTGTATATCCATTAGATATCCATAGGTATTGTCTATCACATGATTATTCTTTCCACTGTTCCCTTGGCTCATTGCTGAACAGCTGTGTATTTTTTTTTGCTATTAATCATTTTGTATAATTGATGTACTTTGTGAGTTTATGTTCAGCTTTTTTCCTCCCAAGCCTTTGCTCCATCACAGCATGCCCTCTCTGCACTCCACTTTGAAAGGAGGAGGGGGATGGAGGCTGGCATTTTCAAACTCGTTTATGGACACCTCTGAGAGGGGGTCTGATTTCTGGAGAGGGTTAGGAGGATCCATCCTCTCTGAGGGTCACATTGTGGGATGAAGAGCATGGCTGCATGGACCCAGTGCTGAGCATCATGCTCGGGACCCTACCTTTTTTCACCCACAGATGACAGGGAGGCTCCTGGGCTGTGCTCTACCACACTGGTAAACCTGAGTCTTCCTGCAGCTGCTGTGTTTAGATCAGAGTTTCTTCAAATTGCTTGTCAGTTCTCCAGGGAGTTATTTTTCTTTATCCTTGGAGTCATTGTTTACTATTTTTTATTGGCAAAGACAACTCACTGCATCCTCTTGTGAGGTAAACAAATATCCGAGACGCCTTGAAGGAAGAGGCAGGGTTTCATGAAGGTGGTGACCCTTGCTTATACAAGTAGAGGAGATGGGAATCGACCACGGAAATAAACCAGCCCTGCTAGGAGAGAGAAGTCAACAAACCAAAGCAGGAGAAAATGGAAATGTAGTGGAGGAAGCCTGTGGGGCTGGCATCCTCCCTAGAGGCATTCAGTGGCTTAGGGGAAGAAAGAAAGAAATAAATCAGATTTTTAGGGCTGCTAGAGTTTTGGCCAAGGTAGAGGTTTAGCAGAAGGGCCTTTGCAGCAACAGGAGGTAAAGCCCCATTGGAGAGTAAACCTCCAGTAGGGAGAGGCTTGAATGTATGAGAGGGGGTCTGTCAGCATCCATGCATGCTTCACAAGTGATGGCACCAGGCAACTGAGGCAGACAGCTCCTTGGTTAGCTTTTTTGCCCAGCATGTGGAGATGTTCCATGGAGGGTGGCTGGGAGGACATGGAAACAGACTAAAGCTGTGCTGTGGAGTGGCAGAGGATGCTCAAGCTGTTGAGCCCACATGGTCATGGGTCGGGGTTTGACATTGCTGTCTCCGTGCCAGCCTGGTGCCTCAGCCAGAACTGCCTAAGAGCGGAGCAGCCAGTCATGCCAGCACTGGGCTGCCCTCTTCACTGGTGCCTCTGGCACAGACTGAAGGGAGCATCATTGCCTCTTCCAAGGAAGCACCTGGCATGCTTTCTGCTTCTGATTTCTCCCATTGTCCCTCACATTTCTAGACCAAAAGTGCCAGGTTTCGGCAAGGGAAGGAGAACTACGTTGGCGACATTTCCACAGACCTGAAGCGGCGGCTGGACAGCATCACGAGCAGCCAGAGCTCAGCCAGCTCTGGTTTTGTGGAGGAGCGATCCCTGAGTGATGTGGAAGAGGAGGATGGTAGGATATGTCTTCTCGTGGTGTTAAAACAGCTGTCACTGGTGCGGTGCAATGAGGGACGCTGGTGGCTGTGATTTCCAAAGCTCCCTCAAAGCTGTGCACGGGCTATTTCCTGGATGACAAAAGTTCCTGAGCTGTAGATCATCTAGTTCAGCATCCCAAACCCCTCAGCCCAATCCTGGGTAATATCCTATCTGAAAAGGGTTCATTTCTAGTGGACTGCTTTTTGGAGATCTGTCTATTTTACATCCCAGTGTCTTCAGGGAAAATTGCAGAGCAGACTCCAAAGGCAGTGCAGAGAGGGATGCGTCAGGTTGCTAACTGAATTTCCTCAATGTTTACCTGGAAGTTAAATATTGTGAAACACCCTCTGCTTCACTGCTTCTTAGTAGAGATATTGATTTGCCTTCTCTCTGCTCAGGTGGTCTGTCAGGTACAGGAAACATGAATTATCAGTCCTTCAAAGCCTCCCCTGGATATACATAACCTCTGCAATTGTTTCAGTGATGCATGTGCCTTGTACTTCTTTGGCAGAGACAGCACAAATTGCTCAGTGCTGCCAACATGTTTCAATGCTAATTTCAGCAAGTGGTGGCATCAAACTGGTCAGGAGGGAGGCTGTAGCTAAATTGCCCATACCTCGACTTCTACTAAAAAGCAGTTAATGCAAACAAAAACATCAGTATGTAAACAGGGAGGATGATCTTTGTTTCAGTGTGGTCCTAGTAGGTAATGTCAGACACTCACTTTATGCTTGTCCATACCATTTTTGTGCTTCTCAAACCTCCCTGGTGCAACCACTAACCCTCTAAGATGGGATGTTGTAAGAAGTATGTTGACCTAAAGCAGGCCTTGAGATGAGGATTTTAGCCACCAGTGTTGTAATTCTTGGTAGATTTTTTCTTGAAATCAAGATCTGTGCAAAGTCATTGTGTTGTTTATTTCAGCAGGAACTAAATACCTAGGTATCTTGGTTGGATACTTGAGTACATTATTTCTCCAGGTCACTAAAGGATGAGGTTAGGCTTCTTCTACCCTAAATTAGCAGGGCTTTTTGCCAAATTCAAGTCTTTCTCCCTATGGTGTATTCTTCCTCTGTAAGGACTGGGTGGGGCCTCCATCTCACTGATTTCCAAATTCATCTCCTGAAACCACAGCAAGCCTTTCCTGTCCTAGGAACTTATGACCCGAGTTTTGACTGATTTTCTTTTGGGAATGTTTTAAAGATCTTTCCATTGGTGCAAATGCTGGAAATAAGCAAGGAGGCCTGGGGTATAACCCGTCATCTCAAACTTTATGTTACACAGGACTAGTTTGGTGTAGAATGGGTTGTTAGTGATAATTATACAGCCAAAAAAAGCGCTTGGTTTGCTCTTCCAGTTCAATGTGGCATGAGGTTAAGATGGACTTTTACCTAAGAAGCAGTTATGGGTAAAATCAGTAACAAAGGCCATGTTTGACTGTTGTCTGATTCTTTGCAGCTGGTCCTGAAGACCTTTGCAAGAACCCTTTGACCATGGAGGACCTCATCTGTTATAGCTTCCAGGTGGCGAGAGGAATGGAGTTCTTGGCTTCACGCAAAGTAAGGAACTTCTCAGGAAGAGTGGCATGTTATTTATTTGACTGTAGGAAATTGTGCTGTAGGTCTATAGAAGGAAACAGTATGTTCATTTTTGGACTAGCAGTCATCTGCAACATTTTCTTTTTGCCTTAAGACATACCCTAGTCATTAATGCTACAGGGTGAAACAGCTCATGCATTTATTGACACAAATGTTAGTGATCTGTGTAAGGTTTATGGGTCACTGTTTCATAGAAGAATGGTTATGTAGGGAGCTGACTTATAAGCATGATTATAGGAATTAGGGACAAATTCCTGGTAACTTTGAACTAAACTAGAGTAAAGCAGTTTGCTCTGAGGAGGTTGCCTGTAACTTGTGCAGTAGGATTGGAAGGGCAGTGAGAGGAGAGACAATGCTTACCTATGAAACTTCATGGGTGACTCCATGGAGAGTCTCTTACCAAAGACACCCTGGCAGTCAATAGCACCTCACCTGCATTTTGGCCTTCTAGAAGTGCTTTTCTGTGGCTTGGTCCTAAATATGTAAAGTACATGTTTCAAAGGATGTATATTGTAGCGAAAGCAAGGAATTGCCTGCAGTTGTATAGAAACAGAAGCTATTTAGAGATGAGAAAAGGAAATAGAAGCAGAGAATACAACACTCTCTAGGGTACAGACTAGGTGTTCAAGAGCAGACTTCAGAGTCTTTTCTAAAAACATACATTTCATACATCCTGACTGGTGTGTATATGTAAAAATATGTCTTTCCAGGATCTGCAGTTCTAGTACACACTAGGAGCAAATCTGCAACAGCTTTCAGAACCTGGCTTTTTTACTTCAAGCTATTGAGGCTGGGGTTTTGAATTCTGAGTTCTTGTCTAAGCTGTTCTGCATAAGCAAAGGCATGACTTTTTTCTCTTTTGTAAAGATTAGTTTGTGTTGGAATCAAATCAGCATTTGAGTGTGGTATATTTTTCAGAGAAAGAGTGGAGTACCCAGATTTGAGTAAACCTAAGTAAATCTGAAGGTAATCAGATCTGAACCTGTTTTGTGTCAGCTTCTTAAGATAATTAATTAGCTAACTTCAAAGGCCCTCTCTGCATAGTGGATAAACAGATGTATGTTTGGACTTGGGAACACAAGTCTCCCTGAGCCAAATCAGTTGTGACCATCAAAAAGGCACTTAAAATCAGTAACTGTTGATGCTGAGGTTTCTTTTTCTTAAAAGGTTTTAAGAATTATTTGGCCTTTGAGGGTACGAGAGCACATATGTGAAAGAGATCAGCCCTGTGGACAGAGCTGTGACGACAGGCAGCATATGAAGTTGTTTACTTCTCTTTGCAGTGCATCCACAGGGACCTGGCTGCTCGTAATATCCTCTTGTCGGACAATAATGTGGTCAAAATCTGTGATTTTGGTTTGGCTCGAGACATCTACAAAGACCCAGATTACGTCAGGAAAGGAGATGTAAGTTTCAGATTCTCTGTTTGAGAAAGAATTAATATGAAATCAGGATTTTTTTATTTTTTATTTTTTCCCCCATCTTAAATGGGTTTGTGGAAACTCAATGCTTTTTTTTGTGATACCTTTTTGTTTATGGAAATGCTTTCAGGCCAGACTACCCCTAAAATGGATGGCACCAGAAACCATTTTTGATAGAGTATATACCATTCAGAGTGATGTGTGGTCCTTTGGAGTTCTGCTATGGGAAATATTTTCATTAGGTGAGTCACTTCAATTTTACTGACCCATGTCAAATTTTAAACAATAGAGTCTGAAGAAAATGGTCAAAGTGTTCTTGGATCTTTCTTAGCATTTTTTTTTTCTTCTTGAAAATCTCCTGTTTATTTTCTTCATCAAAATAAAATACTCAGATTTCCTTAAAAATGCAAATGTGGGATCATGGACATGAAATGCTTCTTCATACAATTTCCATATGTGATGATGTGTCTTATTTACTCAATCAGTTGCTGTTTCCATCATAAATATAAATTGCTTGCCCATCCAAATATACTGAATTACCTTATTAACTCAGGACACAGCAAAATATTTGTTTGAAAATTAATCCCAGAATTTAAGAGTCTAATCCGTTACAATCACCATTGCTATCATTTTAGGTGCATCACCATACCCTGGAGTGAAAATTGATGAGGAATTTTGCAGAAGGCTGAAAGAAGGGACAAGAATGAGAGCACCAGACTATACAACACCAGAAATGTGAGAAACTGTTCTTACAGCTGCCCACATTTAATATTTAATATTAATATTGCCCCACAATAATAGCAGATGCTGGAGCAAGCAATAGGTGCTGTTTTCTTTATGTTGATATTTTAATTGGCTTTGTCCTTTTAGGTACCAAACAATGCTGGATTGCTGGCATGGAGATCCTAAGCAGAGACCAACTTTTTCAGAGCTGGTGGAACACCTGGGGAATTTACTGCAAGCCAACGTCCGTCAGGTACATGAAATGTATTCTCTGGTTGCTTAAACCACCAGCTGAACCATGAAATCCCATATCTGGGTACAGTCCTCTGAAGCTGTTGAGGAACCTGGGCTTCTTCCACTGTTTCTATTACTGAAGAATAGTTAGGGCAACTTGCAGAGAAGAATGACTTGGTGGGGGAAAGATCTCAGAGGTCTGTTGTGGTAACCAAAAGCTACCCCACCCTGCCAGCAAGGGCTTCCCATGACACCACCACTGTGGTTATCCAGCTGTATTGCTGGGGAGTTGTTGGCACAGACTCAATTCCCTGCTCTGCTGATGATTTCTTTGCATACTGCAGAGGCATTTTGTCAGGTAGCTCCTGTTGATCTTACTGTGCTGAAGATAGATATCTTAGCATATGTGAGGATGTGTCCTGCAATGCCTTTAATGCCTCTTTTGGAAAACAAGGATACAGGAATGTTGCTGCCTGTCAGCAGCTCCATGAAGATAAGTGTGCTGAGACTTGTCCCCTGTGCAGGCACTGTGGTAAGAGAGCTCACTGCCTCCAGGTGGGGTACCTGGACCTCCCTCCCAGGTTCTTCATCTTGTGGCTGCTTCATTGTTTACCACAGAAGTGCACAAGGCCACAGCAATAGATGTGGGCATGCTGGATGAAGGAGGATGGATGGATGGATGAATTTGACCACGTGTTCTCCTATTAGACAAGTTCTCCCTTTCTGACCGAGTAGTAACGATGGGAATTACCTGCACTTCCAAACTATCATTGTCTTCTGTGCATACCAAAGCTCAGAAAGGATAGCTTTTCTTCATTTTTCTAAAAAGAAGCTTGAACATTATGTGTCATAGAATCAATGACTGGCTGAAGTTGGAAGGGGTTTCTGAAAGTCATCTAGTCCAACCTCCCTGCCCAAGCAGGGCCACCTAGAGCCAATTTTCCACAACCGTGTCCAGACAGCTTTTGAATATCTACAAGTATGCAGACTCCACAACCTCTCTGGGTAACCAGTGCCAGTACTTGGTTGCCTTCACAGTAAAAAAATGTTGCTTTGTATGTTCAGAACATACTTTTTGTATATTTGCCCACACCCTAATATGGTTGGATGGCTAATGATTTAGAGCCTCTTGTCATGAACTGTAATGTACTTTGACTGTAAAAGACAAACATGATTTAATGTCTGGTAACTAATAGTTAATAATGCATGTGTTGTGTAATGCAAAAGAGATTTTAAAAAATAGAGAAAATGTGGAATCTACTAAAGGATTTCTTATGGGACTATAAATAGGTATGCAGTACTGAAGGATGCATTTTTTCTCTTTATACTTTAAAGGAGAAATGTGAACAAGTGGAATTTTTTTTTTAAACAGTATCTTTGCTATTCACACCTAATTAGATGCCAAAGTAGTGATAGAAAATTTCCTTTTTTGCTATATCAATTTCATTATATTTCTTATTTACTTCTTACTATACAATTTAGTATACTTAGTATTATAATTCAGTCTCAATTTCAGTTTAAAGTTATTTTTTTCCCTCAGGTTCATGTTCTTTGTATCACTGGGATTCAAACATTATTAAAACCTACATTTCTTAATTTCAAAGACATCAATAAAAAAATCAAATTTATACATTATGTTAACGGTATGCATATAAAAATCTAATTCTGTAACCTAAGACTACTCAGCAGTGGTTGTTAGTAAGTTTCCTTCTTTTAATGTAGCTGCTCCTGCCAAAGCAGTATAACGTTCATAGTTTGATAAAATAACCAAAGCAGCACTGTTGGACTGATGCATTCTCCATGTACATGTGTGTAGCTGTTTTTGTCTGTGCATCTCTGTAGGCTATATAATTTTTCTTTTTTTTTTACTGCACTCTACAGGATGGTAAAGACTACGTTGTCCTTCCTTTGTCAGTATCGCTGAATATGGAAGAGGATTCAGGTCTCTCTCTCCCAACTTCACCTGCTTCCTGTAGGGAGGAAGAGGAAGTCTGTGATCCTAAATTCCATTATGACAACACAGCAGGAATTAGGTATTTTATATGGTGAACATCCTACTGGGGCCTCTGGGCAGGTTTTGTTCATGCTGGGGGCTGGGAAAATGAAAGGAAGAGAATTCAGCTGCCAGATCCATATTTAACCTCCTTCATAGGGATAAGAAGGAATTTGTAGAGGTTTTGTAGGCAAAATGGCAGGTTTTCGTTGGTTGTTTTTTTTTTCCCCTATCCTTTCCAGTTTTGGTATTTTCATTCAAAAAAAACCCAAAAACCATTTATTATTTTTATTATTTATTTAGTATTATTATTTAGTATTATTATTTAGTATTTATTATTTTGTTTTTAAGAAACAAAGAAAATACCAATCCAATTTAGTTGTGTTCACACTCTTGTATTGCAGCTCCCTAAATAATTAATGGTAATAGATCTATCATTAATAACCTCTCTGGCATTTCCCCTGCTAAAGTGAAATGTTTGTAAACAGGTCATGAACTAAGGGGAATGTGACCTAATTAGTGTTGTCACTATTTTTTGTCCGCTGCTTGCTTCTCTAGTGGACTGCTGGAGCATTCACGATGAACTAGTATTATTAGATGCTGTTGGGTATTGTGGCAAAGGTGACTTCCCCGGTAAGGAGTGTGTGCTAATGCACTTAAGCAGAGCTTATGTTGAACCTTTTGAGGACCTCAGGCACAGGATGTAAGAGAAAGGTATTTTCTCATCCAGTTCTGCCTAAGATCATATTCATACACTCAGGTGCAGGGAAGCCTGGTTGCTTGCTGCAGTCTCAGAAGGAGGAGGAGGATAGGAGATAGATCCAACCATTAGAGCAGAGATGGAGTCTGTTGGCACATTTCATGTGGTTTCCAAAAAGTGGAGCCCTCTCCCTCACTGATTGCATTTTATCCACTGAAGACAAAGTTCCCAATGATTTTGGGTATTGCAGGATGACGTGCTTATGTGGTTCTGAGGAAGACTAGGCAAGCACATTGCATTTCACACTTCAGCTGAACTTTTGGTCCTAGAGCTGAACTCTCAACACCATGTTTTAGTAGTGGGGCAGCCCAAAACATAAATATTTAAAAGACAAAAAGCATGATTTAACACTGAAAACATCACACTTATTTTCCACTTCTAATACTTCCTATATGGCTTTTCCCAGTCCCCACTTCCTGTTATGAACAGAAGTAAAATCTCTCTGTCAACCTTTTAAAGAGACTTTGAACCTCTTTTCACTTGTCATACAGTGTGACAGGGTTGTGAAAGCACTTGTAGAAAATATGCTAGGAGAAGCAAAGTGGGAAGCTTAAGACATGCTTAGGGGATTCATTCTGTTCTGGTAGCTGAAAACACTTTTGTAGGCATGGATCTTGCTATACATATAGTGGAAAAGATTGATCTGTTCAGTAAGGTCTTTTCATTCTTCCCAGAAGTACTAACTATGAGGAGAGGCTGTTAAATACAATTTCTTAATCTAAGCTGGAGGAGGAAAAGCAAGCATGGGCAAAAACCAGAGAATATTAAAGAATATTTAGATTGCTGAGGTAAATTAAAATCAGCAGGACCTCCTAACATCTGCTGTATTTGTCTTAGGAAATAGATAAGCAATTTCTGAACCTTGAAAGATTGTCACTAAGATCAGTCAGATGAGGTAAAGAAGATTTAAGGAAGTGTAAAGATAATGCCTGTTTTCCAGAAGATCAGAAAAAGGTATAGCCCTTAAATCAGGTTAACTTGGATCCTAGGAGAAATCCTGGAATAAATAATCAGATAAACAATGATAAATGCCTACAAGAAAATGAAGTAACTAAAAATGGCTGGCATGGATCTGTCAAGAACAAATCAAGGCAAACCAATCTAAGATTCCTTTTTAGGCAGAACTATTGGTCTGGTGGATAGGAGGGAAGATTGATTTTGATTTTCTCTAGGGCATTTTTGGCCCTTTTTTAATGGGACAGTCTTACAAAATGCAAACATGTGTCAGGAAATACTGTCAGCACATCAGCTGAGCCCTCACTGCCACCAAGCAGGAGTCAGACTCTGCATGTGGCCTCTCTACCTGCACATTATTTCTGGTCCTGATGGCATGTTATCTTGGCTAGGCTAGGAGGATCTCATTCATTGTAGCCCATGTAGGCTGACTTTTGTCTGGCCTGAGCAGAAACAGGTCTCCCATACCTGGGAGGTCGTTCAGATCAATAGCCTGGGATTCCCTGTTCTCACCACCCCGGTAACTGGAGTCCTGGCCATGCTTGTGTAGGCAATGAAATGTAAGCACACAGGGAGCTTTCAGACT
The DNA here is from genome assembly GCA_024611175.1 of Megaceryle torquata. Taxonomy (NCBI): domain Eukaryota; kingdom Metazoa; phylum Chordata; class Aves; order Coraciiformes; family Cerylidae; genus Megaceryle; species Megaceryle torquata. Next base: position 43,670 of record JANIJG010012717.1, read on the forward strand.
AAAAGGGCAAGTTGTGAAATGAATTCATCATTCAAGGTCAGGTTGTCAGGGGTGGTGAGTGGACTAGATTGTCCATTAGATGATTTTGGTCTTGGCAGGGTTGAGTGGGAAGTGGATTAAATACCATTGCAGAATAACAGGGGAGGAAGTCATGGTCAGTGCAGAGATGTTGGAAGAACTCATTTTGTTAAGTCTAGGAAGGGAAAATGGAGAGGGAACATAGTAACAATTTCAGTATAGGAAAAGTTGCTCAAAAGAGGATGCTAATTAATTACTCTGTCTCTAACAATAAAACCAAATTTTATTTGTAGCAAATACTTGGGATTAATACTTGAAAAACATTATAAAGTGTGATTGAGCACTTGAACAGGCTACACAGGGAACTTGTAAAATCCCCTCTGGTTTAAATAAATGTCTGTTGGAGATAGGCACGACTCAGCCTAGTGAGTCTCAAAGCTGGGAAATGGGATGCATGATGGTCATAATTGCCTGCAGCTTTGAACTTCAAGAGGGTGCTGGTTTCTCTTCTAACAACGTGGCTTTTTCCTTATTAGCTGTTAGGAACATAAATTTGTCCTGTTTAACTGGGACAACATCCATTTTATTCCATATCTACTTATACAGAAAGCCCTGGGTAGCTGATTTTGTTTGCTGTATTAGTACCTCCATGGAAGTAAATTTTATTTTTTTGTCTGGTATTTTGTATGGAGGTCATCTGGACCAGAGGGCTTCTTTTGGAGAAAAGCCTTCAAGAGGGATGTAGCACTCCTTGTCCTGACCCCCATGGTTTAAGGGCGTCAGTCTGCTGAGTCTGCTGTTGTTGTCCTAGGTCCAGCCAGGGGTCTCAGAAGTGCAGTCCAAAGGAAGAGACACATGTCTGTGTTCCAGGCTCCTCTGTTTATTATACTTCTAAGCAAAGCTTGCAGGAAGTGAAGCCCTCCAGTGTAACTGAGGAAAGGAGCTGTTTTCTCAAAGCCATTTCTTAGAATTTGCTCAGAGATCAAGGTTGTCAGGAGCAGAAGGTCAGAAACATCCCACCTTCTAGGCTGTTCGGCCTTTTCAATAAATGGATATTTTGAGGTTTGCATAATATGTTTTGACAAAAGGCTTAACTTCTCTGTAGAGAGATAAAAGGATTCTGATATCATTGTGCTGTTTGCAGCCAAGTTGTGGATAGTGGACACAAAAGTTTTTTGTTTTCTTTTCTTTTCAGTCAGTACCGACAAGGTAGCAAAAGAAAAAGCCGCCCTGTGAGTGTGAAAACATTTGAAGATGTCCCATTGGTCACCACTGTAAAAGTTGTTCAGGAGGTGAGTTTGTTGTTTGCATGGGTTTTTTCCTTCTATTGATGTGGTTTTGTGTGTTTTTGGTTTTTGGGGTTTTTTTAATCCCTTTTTATTTAATGTGTTTCTAACACCTTTGCAGGAAAACCAGACAGATAGTGGAATGGTTCTTGCATCTGAAGAGCTGAAGACATTGGAAGAGAGTGATAAACAAGTGAAAATACCCTTTAGGTAAGGCTCAGGCTGCACATAGGTTTGAATACAACCTTTTTATTGCAGTATGTCAGAAGAGTGATTGGTTTACAGTTGTGGGGTTTTTTTAAATAAAATCTTTTCTTACTGTATTTTTTGAAAGACAACGAAAAGTTTTGTCCTGTGTGCCTGGTCACCCACATTTGGTACCAGAAGAAAGGTAATGTGGCTGTTGGAAACATCAGCCAGACTGCAGAAGGGGCTTGTATTTATCAGCTGCAAAAGCCTCAACAACCTCTTGAAGGAGCTGAGCTGTTGCACACAACTGAGCATATTTGTGGGGATCTGTCTACAATGACAAAGAGCTCTTTTTTTCTTTCTTTCCTTATTTTTCTAAAGCTGACTCTTGAGTTTTCAGGATGTACCTGGGTATATTTTCAGACTATTGTACAGAGGTTTCATTGTGCAGCTCACAGGAAGCACAGTAGCGTTCATGAAGCTGAAACCTCACGTATGGTCTTTGAGAGCTTCTCAGGAATTATTTTTTCCAGGATAACTTCAGTGCGAACAAATGTATACTGCAGTTAGGATTGTACCACAGCTGAAATATGTGAAGCCTCTCAAAGTTTTCTTTCCATTTAATCTGCAGTCGCAAAATTAAATATCTCTTTTATGCATCAGTGAAGTTAGGGCATATAATAGGTCTCTCCTTATAATCAAATGCATGTTTAAAAAGGCTTGAAGCCAATTTTGCTAAGTGCACCATTTTGCTTTCATTGCTGCTGTGATGGAAAGCAGCTGCCAGCAGAAAATGCCCTCCAGAAGACAGTCTCCACAGCTCTCTCAGTCCCATTTCTGCTTGGTTTTTGCAGCACACTGGTGCCCAGCAAGAGTAATGAGTCCGTCATGTCCGAAGCCTCCAACCAGACAAGTGGATACCAGTCAGGTTACCACTCAGACGACATGGAAACCACTGTCTACTCCAGCGAGGAGACTGAACTCTTGTATGCCCAGGAGGCTTCGCCCCCACTCTGCCGCACTCATGGGCTCACCTACGATGGCACCGCACCGCTCGCCTCCCCGCCGCTCTAGGGTGAAGCCAGCGGCTCCGGGTGCCCCCGGGATGTGCCTTCTCTGCCTGGGCTGGTGGTATTCAGGTTTTTCACCTACAGAAAGACAGCATCCATGAGACTAAGGCAAGATGTTTATTTTCTTGAAGAGGATGCAGAAGCATCTGGCAGCAAAACTGTGCCGTGCAGGGCTGCAGGGCACTTTCTTTGAGAGACACTAGTGGCTGAGGGTGCAAAGCCCCAGCTGTGGTGTGTGGGCTGTGCCAATCTGATGCAAAGGCAGTGTTGTGGCCTTTGGGACCCCAGTGACATGCTGAGCATCTGCCTGATGCAAGCAGTGGCACGGCATTCAACTTAAATGTTTCTAGTTGTACGAAATAGCGGCACAGCCCTGTTTTGTTGGTTTGGTTTTTTTTTTCTATTTGTTTTTCCCCTTGTGGCTGGACTCCAGGAAGGAAACAGCACGGCACTGGCTTCTTGTTTCTCAGAGTTATCCCTTGCTTGCACCTCCACAAACAAAAAAAGGAACCTCCAGCTCAAGGCTCTGGCACTTGCCCACAGCCTGAGACTAAACATAGGCTGGACTAAATATAGATGGGGGTGATGGTCTCTGTCCTTGGCAGAGAAAAAATAGTTGCTGTACCAGACCTAATAAGCTGCATTCGCTTGCAAGACTTGTGTGGTGAGATGGTTAGTAGGGAGAAGGCAGAGCACTGAGCCAAGTGTCAGGACACAGGTGCCGAGGACATGCCTCACCTCTGGGTATGGCTCTGCTCCCCATCCTCCCCAGCAGCTTTGACCTTTGCTAGATGCTGACCTGCTTCTGATCTAGCCTGAAATGGCTGCAGAAAATACCCCACTCCGAACCACTACTGGGGCAGCCTCTATGACAGGTAGAAAGGGCAATGTAATCTACCTTAGGACCACAGGGTGTGGTCCTGGTGGGGCATCCTAAGGGCACCCTACCTTCTCATCCTCATCTCATCCCCCTCCCTCTGATGTAGGTCTGACTCTTTCACTTTGCAAACTGAAGTCTGTTTGCAATGGCAGAGATCTTCGTTTATGTAGTCTAGGGAATCTGTGATGGGTTTCATGGCAGCTCTGATCTTCTGTGAGTGGTGAGATTGTGCCTAATTGTCGGACAACTTCTTACCTGTGTGCTCTTGTAGTCCCAGAGCTCTACTGATAGACACAGTGCAGGCTACAAGATTTCCAAATGTAAAGCTATTTCTACTGAGTTCTTTTTTGTATTTTTATAATTTTTTTTTTTTGTTTGTACTTACTATAATGTCAAATGTCGGGAACCATGAATATAAGGCATATACAGTATTTATAGCCTCTTTATGTAGAAATAAATGTAATATATTAAAAAATAAATATATATTATATAATTGATATTGTACTATTCACATTTTGTACTGGTGTTCTGTAGCATTACAAGGGTCACAAAATTTTTAATAGCTAGGACTCCTCACTTTATTAAAAGGGACTGGAAATTTAGAAGTGGGGGCTACAAGTAGTTCTGCTTGCTTTTCTTGCATGTATTTTCTTATATCCTTTCTATTGAGAAGGCAGTTCATCAAGTGTGACTTATTTCAAGTGCAATTTAATTAATCTAGATATTTATATCATCCTACAGGTCTGTGAACATTTTTGTGGGTACCTATAGTAAAGAAACATCAGTGATTTTTAGCAGTTGGCAATAAGTGCCTTAATAAGAGAAATGCTCAGAGGAATAGACTTCTTGTATAGGATGAATCTCCTCTGAAAGTGTTCATTATGTTCAGTTAGGGAATGGTTGATCTAATTGTATTGTGGCTTTTGCCTGGGGAGTAGAAGTTTCCCTTAAAGCCTTATTCATCTTTTCCCACTTGTTTTTCTTCCATCTCACTTCTTATACCTGAAGTGTTGTCCCTGCTTTTGTGCAGCAACATTTTCCTTTATTTTAAATCTGTACTTAGAGCTCTCACCTTTTCACTCTATTGTTCACTTTTTAACTTTCTCTTCTGCACCATGTATGCCTTCGTTCTCGGTAGCCACATTTGGGGTATCAGGACTCAAAGAATCATATCAGCTTATGTTAAAAAAAGTGCAAGGGAAGTTAAACCACAAACTGCAGACTTTAATTCAACTTCTCTTTCTTGCAGTTTGAAACCAAACCTTTGTAGGCTTCTGCATAGTGAAAGCACTTGTCTAGGCAACGGGAGATCTCACTGCTAAACTCTTCTCATACTGAATATGGGACTAATACCTCCTACACACTGCATGAATGCCCCAACTACAAGTCTGTGGCATGTCAAGCTTCAAATGTTTCTCTGTTCCTCTCCCCGAATCTAAACCATTTTACGGACAGGAAAGCAGGAGCTAGGAGGTCAGGTAGAAAAATAAGGGAGAGACTTCCTAAATCTGCTGTAAGGGCTTCTAGGAAGGACTTGCAGTTTAATGTGTATATTTGACATTTATCTTTCTTCCCACACAAGAGTTTAGCTGGTAGAGTACAGTCAACAGACAATGCTACAATTCTTTAACATCCCCCCTCCCAAATATTCTTCAGTATTGTGGAGGGGGGATGTTAAAGTTAAAAACCTGAAAGTGTTCTTCTGTGCATTATTATACGATGGACATAAAATGCTAACACTGAGCCACATGTTGGAGAATCCTGACAGAGAAGCGGAGATGGAGACCTGTCATTGATGTCCATCTGCCCCAGACTTGGAGCTCCCCAAGCTTTGTGATGTTCAGTTTAGATGTCTCATTTTGTAGTTTTGTTTCCTCTCCAGCTTGGTGTAACACACAATTTGTGCCACATACACATAGTCCCTATGCTCTGTGTGTTTGCAGTACCTCTAAAACAGTCATTGACATCATAATGAAGGCCAATGAAATTGCAATATAGCCATTTCAGCTAATGAGTTCTCACTTACAATCCTTGTCAGCCAGTGAAACTCTCTTGAGGGTCCAAATAATTTTAGATATGCTGGAAAATGTAAGAAATAGCATACACCTGCTTTAGCAAAGGAAATTAGCTTCTTTAAAAAAACCAACCAACCAAACAAAAAAACCCCCAACAAACAAAAACCAAACCAAACCAAACCAACAAATCAAAACCAAATAAAAAAACTCCACATATATTCAGTTTCAGGAGCAAACAAAGCTTCTACAAATGTGTTCATCTGTCTGGCATC
>JANIJG010012719.1:7175-26031 GCA_024611175.1 Megaceryle torquata
CCAGAGCACTGGAACGGGCTCCCCAGAGAGGCTGTGGAGTCTCCTTCTCTGGAGATTTTCAACACCCGCCTGGCTGCATTCCCGTGTGACCTGTGCTGGATTGTGTGACCCTGCTCTGGCAGGGGGGTTGGACTCAAAGATCTCCAAGGTCCCTTCCAACCCCTGACACCCTGTGATACCTGTGAAAAATCAGCAAGCAGCACATGAGTTGTCAGCCCCTGCAATATTCCCTGCACATTTCAGAAACATTTCATGGATGGTATGTACCAAACACACATCCAACTCGCCATTCATGTGCCAAGCCTCTCTGTGCACTAGTGAACTGCTGGTGTACTGCATTTGCAATTACATTGCAGGAGGGTTGGACACCTCCATGGTTAACACTCAGTGAAACTTGTGCTGGCACCCATATTTCTGCCCAGGGCTCCATCACCATGAGATGCAGCTGCAGTTCCTGCTCCTTTCCTTCCTCACCTCCCCATCAGCCTCTTAGCCACTCCCCTAGTTAGAAGCTAGCTGAAATAGCTGAAATATAGGTCCTATGCCTGTGTGCCTCTCCTTCTAAGGGCTACCTTAGTCAACATTATGGCTCCTTTAAGTCCCACACTGAATCACACACCCCTCCTGGGCAGACATGGAGATGTATATGGGGGATGGAGGTACCTAATTAGAAGCTAGAATTCACAGAGCACAGCAGACACATTACAGGATGCCCAAGTTTTGACATTAAGCTAAAGCTGTAAATTTTAGAGTTATTTTCTCAGGCTTTACATTTCCTTTCTCTTTGATATGAAATATAATTTGATTATCTAGTAGCTCAAACAGATGGCACTGCACAACTACACAGCTCTTCAAAATCACCTTGGACCCCCAAGGTTAGAAAAGATTCCACTCAACTCCAGTTCACCTTCAGTGAAATCCAAGTTGCTGAAACACAATCACGCAGCAAATTCAGAAGACCTACAATCCATGTTAATGTGTATTCAACACATTCACTTCCTTTAAGCTTAACCTTTTAAAAACAAATGCTAGAGAATTATTTATATAGCATTTTTTTTCCAGAACACTAAAAACTTAAATATTCATACATTCCATACCCATTTTCCATGGAACACTTCCAATCTTAAGTTTCATTGCTTCTTTAATGCCGGCAAGGAGAAATTAATTGCATTAATTCCTTAATTCTTGAACGAAGGAATCTAACTTTGATTTTTAAGATATGAAGTTTCCTAATTAATTTTATTTGAGAACTTTCTTCCCTGAAAAAGAACTTCAGGCAAGGTTATGTGTAACTATATATTTTGCCTTTGTTTGGAATCCTTATGGCACTCAATTTTTTTTTAGCACTTTCAAAGTAATTAATGAAGTCAAAAAGTCTCTTGTGACATCACATTCCAGCCATGCTAAAGCCTCCTGCTTTCATCTCCACTCTCTGAGCCTGAAGTAAATAAGTGCGACTTAGCTTAGCTCAATGAAATAAATTAGTGTAAGAAAAATCAAGTTGCTGATGTGCTTCCTTCTGTGGTCTTATACACTTGCATGAAACTTTATGCCAGTGGCTCCCAAGATAAACATAACAGTGTTCTATACAACTGCAGAAATGTTCAAATGAAGCAAGGCAGGGAAATAAAATAAAAATAAATAAATAAATAAAATCCCTGGCTTTTTGCCAATTTCAAGCAGCACAGAAATATGTTATTCTCATCCACTCCAGGTTTACAAGTTTCGCTGTGAGCAAAACACATTTTTCACTGCATCCTTCCCTAAGTAATTTTCCCAGGGTAGAATCTGCTTCTTCCTTGAAGAATTTTGCTTTGCAAAAAGACCAAAACAAACAAACAAAAAAACCCCACCCAAAAAACCTGCTATAATTTTTTCTCCTTATTAAAAGCACTTTTGTGGAGTACATTAGAATGAAACACCCTCTCCTAACCACCTAATTATATGCTAGCATCTATAGAAATCAGAGACAGGTAGTGGCAAAGTGAGAGTTCTAAATTCTTCCCTAAAGGTTTCTTTTCTTAGCACTTCCCCAGTCTGCTGAAGCATGTGCTAGCCAAGTTGCTCAGAGACATCTACCTGAGGATGCCAGAAGAGTCTTATTTTTAGACTAGAAGTGAGTGAACAAATCATCTTTCTTTTTGGTAAGATCTAAAAGTTCTCAAACTATCTTTCTCAAGTAAAAGACATTTATTAGCATTGCACAGTCCAAACTATTACACTGTTCTGTAGCAACACTGAGACTAGTTCAATGGTCTAGGAAAAGAGAAAAAAAAACCCTTCTGTCTCCCAGCTGCTAATTCAGTGCAAGTGGGGTTATAACCATTCCTCATACAAAATAAGAGGCAGATTCTTTTTCCAGTTCTGTGTGAATGATATGAGAAAAGCCCCTCCTTCATGCTACTGAGGGATGTCTATACCCAGGTCACGTAGGTACCATCAAGCTAGCTTGTTCATCAGGTCCACATAGCACAGGCAAAGTAGCACAGAGCTCAGCTACAAAAGTTTGTGAAGTAAAAGCACTAAGAAATTAAGTAAATATTCAATAATTAACCCAAACAGAGCTCTTGTAGCTGCTATGGCCAAAGTGCTACTGGGCCTTAGGCTACGTTGCTTAAAGCTGCTGAGGAATGTCTTAATTTATAGGCCACGTCCTTAGCATTCCTCAAATTTCCTTTGTGCTCCACCCTGACTGGATGCAGATCCAACAAGACACTGCTGATTTATTTTTTCATATGAAGTTGACAAAATCATATACGTCCAGTAGCTAGATTCTTTCTCTATAGTTCTTTCATTCCATGCCAATGAGGAGAGGGTTTTGTTCTCTGATCTGACGTGCTGGAAGGTTTGCTTTCTTTGCTTTTCTGTTTAGATTATACAAATTAAATGCAATCAGATCTCATGCCTGTGATCTAAAGTGCTCACCAATATATCATATTTTGCTATGTGTAACGTGCTTTACAGATGCAGAGAGACTAAAAGGGGACATCTTCCTCTCTAATACCTGTTATGGCATCTGGACTTGGTAAATCAGTGGCTTAAATTGTCATAGTAAATAAGATGCTTTTCTAGACAGTTCTCAGTACACAGACTTAAAAAAACTAATACAGGAGAGGTAAAGGAAGCATAAAAATAGTTCTCAGCAGATCCAAGATGATAAACCTGCTGCATTAAAAACTAAAATAAATAAAATAAAATAAAATAATAATAAAATAAAATAATACTAAACTAAAATAAAATAAAATAAAATAAAATAAAATAAAATAAAATAAAATAAAATAAAATAAAATAAATAAAATAAAATAATCAAATAATCAAATCAAATCAAATAAATTGCTTTTTCCCAAGTGGTCACTGAGAAATAGCACATGTCAGTGCATTTCATCAAGTGAATAAATGTAAGGAAAGTGTGGCTAAAAGAAGAGCTGAGGGCCAAGGCTCCAAAGCTAACATTAACTCACAGCCTTCAGAGGGTGTGTTTGAGTTATTTCAGTGTCCTCTGTGAGCTGTGAACCTTCTAAGGGTTCTATTTCCCTAAATCTACCTGCAACACATGATTTCAAAGGCTTGATCTCAGGCTGAATGTTCCTGTGCACTCACAAATTTGATGCCTGTCTACCTGAAGTTGAACCTGAGGCCATCAGAACAGCAGGCATACAACCATAGAGTCAGGACTGGCAAGGCTGAGGTAGAGACCATAACCAACTTGCACACACCATACAGAGTGGGGTATTTAGCACACACTCATTGATGGGTTACACACGCCCCACTGACTTCAGCCTAACTCAGCACTTAACTGGGAAGCCACCCATACACATGCAACAGTATCAGAGCTAAAGTTCAAATCTAGTGGTTGACCAGGATATTTTGTTTTTAATATATGGTGGAAAACCAGACATGCCTTACATGCATATTGAATCCCAGCAGTAAATCCTTTAAGATACAGTGTTGCTGAAAATTTCAGAGTTGAATATAATTCTGCAAACTAGATACACACTCTGCATGTACTCTCTGAACTTTCCCCTGCTGAAAAAAATATCATGCCTTCCGAGTATTTCAGAAATGAAAATATCCCATGCAGTTTATATTAAAATATGTGAAAGAATATAAAATGTATGCCCAGTCAAAGGCAGCATTGAGGTTGCTCAATCAACCACTCAGATCAGGAAATTCCAGAAGTTAATGGTCCATGGTCTTCTCTTCTATAACTCCACTGAAGCTATTTTGCATTCCCAGAACTCACTGACATAAAACATATGAAGCATTTACATTAATTTTCATTTATTAATGTTTGTGTCACTTAAGTCATTGTTGAGCCTATTAGGAGACTGTATCTGGATAAGTTAACAACAGGATAAAACAAAGTTAAATCCCATCTGGGTGTATAATCTTTGCATGAGAAACCTGAAATTGAGAGAAAGAGGTCCAAAGACCAGTGAAGCACCTAACAGCTCAGGAGTTAGATTAATTTCCTATCTCTCCTACAGATTTCCATGCAGCCTTTGGCAAATCACCTCAATCTCCATGTACTGTTCCATTCATTCATTCCCATACTTGTAATTAATATAGAATAACTTAACTTCAGCTTGAGTTGCTTTATTTCCTTCAACAAGGACAATGAAATAAGGCAAGCCTGAAGTTGGCAACAGTCACATTTTTTACTCAATTGAACATTTATTTTTAAATCATATCAAAAGGAGCATATCTTTCTAACACTGTCACGATGTAAGGAGCTCCTATAATACTTTTTGAAAATTCAAACCAGACTTACTAGTCATGGAAAACATCAATTTGAAAGGACCTTTAGAGAAGCAAGACTGGCTTAAATAGGATTAGAAATGGAGTTTGAATGCACGAAGGAAATTTGGACAATTATTTCATTGACTTCTCCACTGTCAGGATGTCACCTAACACTTGTATTATGTTAGCACTGCACATTCACCAGGAAGAAATCCACATAAATTTAAGTTTCCTGAAAAATATTGAAAATCTTTATATCAGTCATTTCCACTGACTTTTTTTTTTCAGGAAATAAGACAGAAAAGAACCCTTTCTATTGTATTTTAGTTCAGGAAATAAGACAGAAAAGAACCCTTTCTATTGTATTTTCGTTCCTAACATTCTGTTCTGTTACATTTTCCCCAACTATTGCAACAGCAAAGTGGGGAATGCTTAATGGGTTTAGATTTTTTTTGAATGTAAAATATATATGAAGCAATAATATGTAAATTATGCTTTTATGTATTTGAAAATACCTTTTACTTTTCCCCTAACCTACTTTCCTAGTGAAAAAAAGCTTATCAACTCTACTTAAACAATTGTCATTGTCTCAACTGCTAAAAGATACTCCCCTAAAATTGCAAACTCTTTGGTGTTTGCTTACAGAAGTTAAGCTGGAACATATTGGCAGTGCCAGAAAGCTACAGGCACTGTTGACTTACATGACAAATTTCTCCTAGCATTTTTTTTGTTTCTTGTTGATTAAGTATTTCCTATACCTCCACATATCTCTTTCCACCTCTTCTGAGCTGTAAGATATACACATGGATTTCTTAGACTCTCTCTTTTCTAAAATGTAGAATATACTTTCTATATTTAAAGATTGCATACCTTTCACGTGTCCTCACAGCTTCTCTGAGTTGGATTGCAATGTTGTGAAATGGATGCTTTTACTAGAGGGAGTGGTTTATAGGTGGTTAAAAATATATTGTCTTCTGAGATATAGCAAAATGTTGATATCATAAGATTATATATGTTTATATATTATATGGATATTTTTATATATAAGATTATATATGTTATATACTGAGATAGTCAAAATATCCATAGGACATCCCTCTTTGTCATTTGTATGATAGGTCTAGTTATAGATGCTCTGCTTTCCTTTTCAGAAGCCATTTCTATTTTAGTGTAAACACAGAATTTAAAATATTTTCAAATAAATGAAGGAAAAAAAAAAAGCAAATCACAAAAAACCCCCAAACAAATTAACAAACAAATAAAAAAACCACACACACACAAAAAGAAAAAAACAAAACAAAACAAAACACTGATATTTCTTAGCCCTGAAGTATTAAGTTTTAGAGATGTCAGATTTCACATTCTGTTTGTGCTCAGTGAGCTTTTTTTCATCTTTAGAATTGTCACATGTGGCTAAATAAACGTACAGAGCATTTGTGAGGTTGTCACGCACAAATTACTGGTTAAATTCTGTTTTGCATGAAAATAACTGGTGGAAATTTCTGTCTCCCAATATATCAAGAAATAGGATTGATTTCACTAGGAATTTCATGTATGCTCTGCAATTCAGGGGAAAAAAAAATCAGGAAGGAAGACTCTGTTGCTTTACAGCTCCAAGCTGACCCAAGAAAATGCCACAAATTGAAGGAATTGAGTGCTACATTTTAAAAAAGGAATCTCTAATTTCTCAGAGAGATGTGACAAAGCACACAGAGCCAGAAAAATCCCTAATGACAATACAGGGGGATAGCAAAGAGCACATTATATTACAGCTAAGGCTGATTTTCATTTGCGCTCAGAATTAAAAACTATACTCACGAGAAAAAATGTGCATCATTAATCAAATGAACCTTCTAAGAGTTAAGAAGCCCTTGCTCATCATCTCTTAAAAATGATCCATAAATAAATTAGCCATAATTACTGTTACCAAGTTTTAGAATCATCTGGTGTATAAAAGTAACTTATCCTTGACCTTTAGTTTCCTATTTCTTGCCAGGAGCATGTGCTATGCTGTGGGTTCACTAAAGATGTCACCAGAATGCCCCACTCACAGGTACCTCTGTTAACAAAAATCTGCTGCTGCTGCTTCTGCAGAGTGGCAGCTTGGCTGGAGCAAGTCCTCCTGGTTTCCAAACCCACAACTGTCTACTGGTTCTCCCTATGTGACTTGCAGTGAGCTAAGGTCTAGCCACAAATAAAGTAACCCACAGTGTTGTGAACAAGGACCAGTAGTTAGGATTTCTTCTTTCCCAAGTGACCACCTGAATGAGAAGTGCTAATTGTCAGGCCATTCCTGACAGATTCAGACATATCAGTGCTATAGAAAATGCTTCAACATCCCAGATTTTCTCAGCTAAAACTAGAATGAAAGCAGAAATGAGAACACAGAGCTACCAAGATAACAGTTGACTTATTCAGTCTCCCAAATTGTCTTTCTTTGAATTAAAAATGCTTTCTGAGAAATAAAAAGGCCTCACATTTTTCTGCCTTTTTAATTTAAAAAAAAATAACAGCATTCAAATATTATGACATTCTTTTAGACTGGCTTTTCTCTCTTTTTTTTTTTTTTTTTTCCCCTCATATTTGTGGTTCTTTAAATGGTACATGACAGACTCTTAAGTCTTTCATTATAATACACCATCTCTCAGAAACAAACGTTAATTGGGTGCACACTCCTGGCTTGTGCAACGTGTCTCGTCAGCTCCCAAAGCAGTTTCATCTACCACAGGTTTGAGTAGAAATCTGAAAGCTGAAGGGTATTTACCAAGGCCATCTTTGACCTCAGGGCTTAACCTCCTTATGCAACATCTCCTGGCTACAGCTGGGAAATAGCCTTTGCTGGAGCCTCTTTTGCTACCAAGTACAGAGACAGCTTGGGATGAAAAAAGCCCTAGGCTAAGTTAGCCATTGTGAACATCCCACTTCTAAACATGTAGGGTTTTTTCATTAAGAGATTCAAGTGAAGGTATGATGTAAATTTATCTGACTGATGTCTTCATGCTGCCTCCAAATTCCTCTGCAGTTAGTACTCCTCACACTAAGCTCCAACTAAGTACCTACAAAACCCATTTATACCAGTAGGTTCTACCTGCATTCAAACCTCAGCAATGCACAGGGAAAAATATGTATGCTTTCATTAATATTTTATATCGAAATGTTCTGACAGGCTAATCAGAGCCATCATTTAGAACAGAAATTCATGCTTCTATTGGATCTCAGTTCATGAACTCTGCAGAAAAAGGGCTATGGATTCCATAAAAAGCATCAGTCCAGAAATTGCTCCACACGGGGTAATCTCTGAACTTCTGTCCGGCTTGCAGTGAAATTAAGAGAGTTTTAGGACTATGGGCATTTCAAAATGTGGGGGGTAATAAAGTCTAAAAGAAAAGATCAACATTTGGGTTAGCAGATAACTCTCCAGGGAACCAAGCCTTTTACAATTGCCATCCATCTCCACCAGAAAGAGTTTCACATCGAATGAAAAGCAAATGTATCTTATGAACGTACAAAAGCAAAGGGGATGAACTTAGTCTAAAAGGCATCCAAAGCAACACACAAAATGCTTTCTTGAGAGACAACAGGAATATCTGTATTGACATAATCCACAATACACTCTGCCAGAAGTCTGACAACTGAGGATAGGAAGATAAGACATATGCAAGAGTTCAAACCATATTTATGAAGAAAAGTTCTTAGGAAGAAAAGCTCTAAAATGTGAAAGCCACAAACTCTTCTGAAGATACCATGTCATGTAAATCAATATTATCTGCAGCAAAATGGCTTAAAAAAGGTCTTACCTCATTCAACATCTGTTGGCTTGTCCCATGATAGTCACTTCTGCCCACGTTACTCTAATACATAGATAAGCCACAATCTTAATTTCCTCTAGTACCTGGATAGAATTTGGAAGAGGGAAAAGAAATTTTTTAGGCCTATTTTTTGAAAGTTCATGTGAGCAGAATTATATCACACTGCCTTCTGGTTTCTCTGAAAAGGATTAACAGAAAATTCCCCCAAAATGCCCTGAGATACAAGACAAGACCTGCCTTACTCATAGGCCACGCATGGAGTAAAGGGCTACTTAACATAAGTACGGTTTGTAGGTTCTACCTTTGCACAGCTAATGGAAAATGGGGTCATTTTATTTACACTTTGTGAAATATAAAAACAGTAAATAGTAGAAGAAAAGATTGGAAGAACATTTTCATGTGCTTGCTTGTTTCACATTGTTAATGTTAGGGAAGGTTTTATTTTATTTTAAGAGTGCAGAGTGCTGGGCTCATATGAGCTGTGACTTTTGGCTGAGGTCGATTAACTTCCCTACTTGTACTATGTTCATTCTCACTGCCATATCCAAATCCAATTTTCAAGAGGATGCCAAGTTCTTGATGAAAACAGTCTCATTATATCCTAACCAATGGACTAGAAGTAGACTGGGCTCGTATGGGAATAATGAATCACAGTTTACATTTAGGCCATTCAGCACATTTAATACACACAAAACCTCTAAAAAAGATATATAGTATTAAAAGCATTGTTCTGACACAATTCAAGACAATACAGATTCAAAGTATTCTAGGTCATTTGGACACATCTTTCTTCCATTAATTTTAATGGAAGAGATGGACCAGATTTGTAGTTGGCTTTCAGGGATATAATTTCACAGAAGCCAGATGAATAATATTGATTTACTTTTGCTAAGAATAAGGATGTAGATCTCCCAAAAGAGAATTAGTTTGCGAATCAAAATTATACTGTGTAGGAAAAATTCAAAAGTACTCTCTTTTGATGAAGACATATTGATTAAAACCCCTGAGCTACATCCTTTCTTTCAAATGTCTCATTCTTACTGGTTTCACCATGTATGGCCGTCAAAATATTTAACTCCCTTTCAGACTGAAAGAAGTTTAATAAATAAGGGCTCCTAGAAAAGCAATTTACAATTTAACTCACTTAAAAAATTCCTGAGAATATTGACATCTTCAGAAAATACTACTGTTGAAAAACAAACTACCCTCAAAATTGAGTTAATTTTGGTAGCATTTTGTTTCAGCAAATTATCCAAGCAATCTTGCTTCAGTGCTATCAAATTTTAACAACACTGTAAGAATGTTAAATTATATTTTTATTTTCTATTTAATAAACTATAAAATAGAATCATAGAATCACAGAATGGTAGGCGTTGGAAGGGACCTCTGGAGATCATCGAGTCCAACCCCCCTGCCAGAGCAGGGTCACCCAGGACAGCCCACACAGGAACAGAGCCAGGTGGGGCTTGGAAGTCTCCAGAGCAGGAGACTCCACAGCCTCTCTGGGCAGCCTGTTCCAGGCTCTGTCACTCTCACAGGGAAGAAATTTTTCCTCAGGTTGAGCTGGAACTCCCTATGTTCCAGCTTGTGACCATCACCTCTCGTCCTATCCCAGAGCACGACTGACAAGAGCCTGGCCCCTTCTACTTGACCCCCACCCTGCAGATATTTGTAAACATTCCTAAGGTCCCCTCTCAGGCTTCTCTTCTCCAGGTTAAACAGCCCCAGGGCTCTCAGCCTTTCCTCAGCAGAGAGATGTTCCAGTCCCTTCATCCTCTCATAGCCTCCATTGGACTCTCTCCAGTATTTCCCTGTCCCTCTTGTAGTGGGGAGCCCAGAACTGGACACAATCCTCCAGCTGTGGCCTCAGCAGTGCAGAGTATAAGGGGAGGAGAACCGCCCTCAACCTCTTGGCCACACTATTCTTTATGCCCCCCAGGATACCATTGGCCTTCCTGGCCACTCTATAATATAAAAGAAAGACATCAAAATCAAACCAAAAAAAATCTCATTTTGTTAAAAGAGAATTTTTTAAACATGCATTCTTCCATATCAGTAAATCTATTGCAGCTTAAGGTATTTCTTGAGATAGAGAGTTCTCAGCATAATTAGTTGGTTTATGTTTCAATGTATTTCACCATTAATGACTGTGGCTGATTAGCTACGTAGATAACACATTTTACTGCACTCCACAAACGTAATATAGAGGTATCAAATCCTGAGATGATGCAAGCTATCAACAAACCTATGCTCTATTATTCCCTGTAACTTTTTGTCCTCGGAGAAGATGATTTCAACAACACAAGCAAAATTATCGTGAATCAAATCTAAATGGAATTCAGAGTAATGGAATAAGAGAATGGGAATAAGAGTAAGAGTAATGGAATAAGAGAAAGGGAATAAGAGTAAGAGTAATGGAATAAGAGAATGGGAATAAGAGTAAGAGTAGTGGAATAAGAGTTAAAAAAAAAAAAAACAAACAACCTCTACTTCTTCCGTTTATTTTTCTTCTTTATTCCTAAATAGCACGTTTAATAAAACCCCAAACCAAAACAAACAACAACAAAACAAGCAAACAAACAAAAAAGAGGTGAATTTAAAAATTTCTAAAAAGAATTTTAAAAATTAAAAAATTGGACCTTCATGCCAGGATAGTTTCTCAAATCACATGATTCTCCAAGAGTGAACTACTAAGAGACAGCAGTTTTTTTCCAGGATAGAAGGTAAAACAATTATTATAAACCTCTCCTTCTTCATACTATGAAATGTGGTGACAATATTTCCAGATAAAGGAAAAAAACTCCAGGAGAACTTTGGGACTGGCTGTTGTGGAAGCTACTGAACTAATCATTCCCTGATGCCCTCTAGGCACATTTCAGTAAGAACCACACATACATGTATATTTAAAATCTAGTACAAACTACAAACAGAAAACTATTTAAAATAGAGTAAAACCTACAACCAGAAAAATCTCTGTTCTGGATACAAATCCTTCACAATGACAATTTTCAAACCTTCCTAAGGAACCTCCCCACTTGAAAACCCCTGTTCACACCTATGAAAGTATTTTGATGCACTGTCTAAACCTGTATTGAAGCTTATTAGAACATGGGATGTGTGTCTCTACAGGCTTTAATATCATCCTCTGGTCTTCTTTGATACAATGATTGTAACAATATGGAACTGATGGCGTAAAACTAAGAATGTAAGGACTTATGATGCCATCTGCTAGAATTCAGTATATAGTAGTAGTGTTGTATTAAGCCAGTGTGATTTCAGAAAACATAATGTAAGCAAATGGATTTAGATTTCCTTCCTATGATTCTAAGTAACATAAACTGGAAAAAATCACACTTAAATGCAACAAAGGTAAAAAAGAATGCGCATTGTTACTCCTCTGTCCCTGAGAACAGCACTGTCTTTTAATCATGTCTTTCAGGTCTATCCACTACATCATTTTTGACAATGCTCTCTTTCTAGTTGCTCACTCTAGTTACTGCAGTTGGGCTGTATCTTTATTTTGCAGGGTTTTTTTTTGCTCCTCATCTGCAGAGGTATTAAAATCTAGAGATGCTCAACCCTCCTGACCATTTTTCTGATGCCACCAACCATCCGCTGGTCATTTCCACCCTGTGCTCACTAATTCTTGCCTTTGTCTTTCAGATTCCCACCCAATCAGGAGTATTTTTAAGTCTGATATTTGCTTTTAGTTTCACTGTAGGACAGCTTGCCAGTGGAAGTTATTTTGTGCACTGAGTGTAGCTTTGCCAGTCCTTTATACTGCTCATTTTCCTGCGTTTAGACTTGTGGACAGGCTGTTAAATTAATATCTGAATTGACCCTGGTGCATTCCAACTATTTGTTAACCAGACCAATTTTTCAGGGACAGGCTGGCAGAATTTTCAGACACTCCAGGAATACACAAAAAACATTGTCCAACAGCACATTGCAAGAATCACATCTGAATAATACAGTGAATTATCTGATTGAAGCCCTGTTGTGTGTGGAAGCACAAAAGCAAACAGCATTTCACTGAAAAAGGGTCATGCAGTGGCACCCAACTGTTCACATGAGACCAGCTCAGTTTGTCTCAACCACCAGGCACCATGATATATGTTGGAAGATGTTCCTACCAGTTTACTCCTGCTGTGTCAGAGTTCCTCCACATTGCTCAGGTGAGCTGCGTTCATAAATAAGCAGCTTGAAACTTCTAGAAATTCTTCAGGCTATGGGTGTGAACCTCCTATGAAATCAAACGCACCCAATGTGGTTGGGAAAAAGTCGTTGAAGACAATGAGATTTCCAGCTTCTAATAAACTTGTTCCTCTATCTTTCTGTTAGAAAGAACCAACACTTTTATTAACTGCACAGGCAATACTCTGCAGTTCTGAAGACCATCTTGAACGTAGAGTCAACTTGACCTATGACAATACAAAGATTCAACCATTTGCATGTTTTGTTCACATATTGTATGAAAGTGTTATAATTCTGCTATATTAACATGCTAATATATTAAGGACATGCTACTCCTTTTTTTCCAGATTATTTTAACCTCTATTCTTGAATATTTTCCAATATTTTATTGAATATGTTGCAGTCCTTTCATCATCCTTGGAGCCTCTGCTGTGTTCTCTCTAGTATTTCCCTGTCCCTCTTGTAGTGGGGAGACCAGAACTGGACACAATCCTCCAGCTGTGGTCTCACCAGTGAAGAGTAGAAGGGGAGCAGAACCTCCCTGGACCTGCTGGCCACACTCTTCTTTATGCTCCCCAGGACACCATTGGCCTTCTTGGCCACGACGCCACATTGCAGTTCCATGGAGAACTTACTGTCCACCAGGCTGCCAAGGTTCCTCTCCATGGAGCTGGCTTTCCAGTGGGTCTACCCCTAACATGTACCTACCTAGGTGTAGGAATCTACACTTACCCTTGTTGAACTTCATTGAATTTGCCTTTGCCCAGCTCTCCGGCCTGTCCAGATCTCTCTGGATGGCAGCACAGCCCCTAGGTGTATCCACCAGTCCTCCTAGTTTAGTATACCCAGTTTAGGTACACCAAAGATTTCAGCATCTCCCTAGCAGTGACACTCTAGAGTTTCATTTGGAGGGGTAATAGCAGGATCTGGCTGGTCTCAAAAAAATTGTGCATGGCAATATAGAAAAAAACTCAAAGGTCATCTGGTCCAACTCCTGATTTACACAGAGGCATCCACAGGACTGAGTCCTATTGCACAGCCCACTACTCCTGTTTAGGTAGAGACAATTCTTCAAAAACTAAATGGGCCCCTGAGCATCAGTGAACTATATGACCATCTACCCATTCAAAAAGGATTCTTGTGAGCATGACGGCTCCAGCATCAGTGGCATTAAGGGACACAAGAATAGCTGAAATGGTCACCTCAAGGCCCCACATGCCAGCCTTAATAGGTGGTCACTCTTAGATATTTGCTCTTTTGTGGACTGTGAAACACTATGGACTTACTGTGCTGATATGGTGCAGATCTCAAGTGTCTGATGTGTGGGACTGGTGGTATTTTAATATATTTTGTTGTTGTGTTTCCAGCAAGAGTGGATGGATAATCCTTCTGGAATATCAAGTCTGATTATGTTGGGAAAAGTCTGATTTTTTTTTTTTTTCCAAAATAAAATATACATGTAAATCTAAATCTGTGTGTAGGCTAATCTGGAGACAAGAAGTATTATTTAATTGGCTTGTGCTGATAGTTTGCTATTTTTTACATTTTAATAAAACATCATAGCACAGTTGTGACTTTTCATCTCCATAGTTAAGTGATGAATAGTACATATTTTAACAAACAGACTTTTTCTTTTTTTTTTTTTTACTTACAAACCTAAGCAAGTAAGAATTTGCAGACAACACAAAAAAAACCAACCCACGCAGAATGCCTCAGAAAGAGTTGTGACAGTTTATAGCTGTAATTCTTTTATGTTCCTTTCCCCTCCTACATTTGACTATATGTTCTGGTGGTATGCAGTGATTGCCTTCTATAGCAGCACTATGGATTTCTCCCTTTCAGAGAACCTTTGTTATCTTCTGCATTGTAAAGAAGACCCCTCTGGAGAAAAGGGCATTGAGAGGTGATGAATTTGGCATGGAAAAGACATCACAGAGCAAAGTCGCAATATTGGGATCCTGCTAGAACACTCATTAATCTCCTCTCATTATAACTGCTTGAGAGATTTCATATGCACCTAGCCTTGCAACCATTTCCTGGGCTATTTGCTTTTAACACCTTGCTCCTTTCTGCGTGTACCTCCAACACTCCCACTTTTTATCTCATCAGCCATGAACTCCTCACCTTTGCCTTCAAGAGCCTGCTCCTGCCTGCTCTCAATGACTAGCAAAATGTTGCCCACGTCTTAAATTCACAAACAAGCATTTTCAAATTTCAAGTCCCTGACAGTGGCTCGGCAGTCGGTGCCCTGAGATCACTGCCACACGTGCAGCTCTCTGTTGCTGTTGATTTGTGCTTCCTCTGGTTGTAATGGACCTCCCATCTGTGTCTGTCTTATACCTAAAAGTTGTGAGTTGTGGGGTAAACAATTTTCTTCCTTCTGAGTCTTTGCAGAGTGCGTAGCACGGTTGGGTCAGGGACTGCTGCTAGTACAATAATAACATACAACAAAGAGGTAATTGATAAATATTTGCTCACAGGAAGCCAATAAATGTAATGTTTATTGCCTCTCCTCTTCTGTAAAAATAATGCAGAGTACTTAAGACAATAAGACTCACTTTGAATAACTGCAAATAGAAATTTCAAAACTGATAGGGCTGTTGTTTATTTGCTAACATTCCCCTGAATCAAAAGTCCCTGCTCGTTATGAACACTTTGATGAATCTAACCAATTGTTAATTTATAGGGTTGTCTAGCTTGGAATGCATTTATGTACAGAAATACTTAAAAAATTGAAGAATATTTGCAGAAATATTGTCCATAAAGTCTTTATTTGCATACCATTGTGTGCTCTATGGGGAATGTGTAGTGTATTCTGGGACTCGGTGATTTATTGCTGTTCATTTAAATGACACTTGCTGAATTCTGAAGGACTTTCATCTGACATATAGCATTTCTTTTCTAGTCCTTAAATATATGCACATTCACACACAAAAACGCATTGAACAAGACAGATGTATTAACATTTGTTAGCAGGTCAAACTAAAACATTACCAAGGATGCAGTGTTCTCTTTGACCTGCTAACACTTAAGCAAGCTGCAACAGCCCTGTATAATGCAGATTGTAATATGCTTTACTTAAGCTTTGTTAACTAATACATGAAGGAACAGCTTTTCCTTTTAGGAAGGACAAAGCATGGTATTTCTAAAGGGCTTATGTGAGTTGAGAGTAAAGTTCTGTAGACACTTAAATCCTATGTTTGACTGCTGAACCCGTTCTTCCCCTTTTCTACCCAACTCCACATGAAAACAGCAAACAGTAAAAAAAAAATAAAATAAAATTGCTGGACTGAATCTACTTTAAATTATTTTCCTAACCAAATATTAAAGACATCTTTTACCATTTCTACACAATGTTCC
This sequence comes from Megaceryle torquata, assembly GCA_024611175.1. Classification (NCBI taxonomy): domain Eukaryota; kingdom Metazoa; phylum Chordata; class Aves; order Coraciiformes; family Cerylidae; genus Megaceryle; species Megaceryle torquata. The sequence goes on from JANIJG010012719.1 coordinate 23,279, forward strand.
CTAGGAGACAAAATGAAACATCTGAATGCACTTGTCAGGAAAAAACAAGGAAATGAAGGACTAGGTACAGAAATCTGTTGCAAGGTAAGCTGTGCTGGTTTATCCACTTGTTCAATCACTGGAGCACACCCTGTAATGTCCAAATTACAGTTCTTGCCTCTGCTTCTGGGGTTTCAGGTCAGACTTTTCTGACAGAGTGTATCCTCACCACAGTGCTGTAGAGTACTCAGACCCAGTAAATGTTCTTGTCACCTCACTGGAGTGTAAATCCTGCCCTGGTTCTGTTTCAAGGGTCATTTAAGTACACTGCAAACTGCAGCAGCTTCTGCTCTCTAAACCACAAGAACAAAGTCATCCATTCAGAGGAAATACGACTTTGTTCAGACCCACTTTTTGCTCAACACAGGTCTCTGCCATCCAGATTCAGTAGCCCAGTCACCACTCATAGCTTCTAAACTTTTTGAACCTCTTAAACCTTTTTGCTGTGGTCTGTGATTGCACTTGACCTTTGTATAGGAAATTCAAAGAGAATTTGTGGGGGGAAGGAAAGAGTCCTGTCAGACACGGTCTGTCCCTCACAAAAATATCAATAAAAACACAGTTACCTTCACCCACCCAGCATTGTTCCTGTATTTTCAAGAAAGAGAGCTGTTTCTCAAAGGCTGTAGAAGTGAGTGGCAGGTGTGAGAGTTATATGAATCTGGGAAATTTCTTAAGTGACTGATATTCTACACAAAAACATCATCCTCTCTGCAACTCTCAAAAAGCCGGGCTTCCCAAATTTCTTTCTACCTTAACAATACAACAAACAGTAAAATTCACAAACAGATTTTCATTTTCAAATCAGCTCAGCCGCATGCAAGATGAACTCACATTTCTTCTTCACTTGCCTGGTTTTCCTACAATCTCAGACAGAGTCATGTTCTTCAAGCCCACTGATGCTTTAACGAAACATTTCAGTCTGGATAAAGTATGTGGCTGGCTTTTTCAAGACCATCTGAGCTTAGACAACTTGGCAATTAAGTACAGGATCACAGCAATTAATGCTCCTTCATCCTGCTTCATCGGGAGGCCTTTGGGAAGCCACCTTAGCATTTAAGATTAAGGGACTCACCAACAGAAGCAGGAGTTATGTGCTAAAGACCTTAAGCAGGTAAAGCCTTCAGTTCATACCTCTTCCACGCACAAATGTTGTAACACACATGAACAAACTTCTCAAGGTGTCCCCAGTTTCAGGTGCCAACTAAGCTTTCCTTGTTAATTGTTTTCTTGCTGTAAACAGTGTGGCTAAAACCAGACAACATTATAATGGAGTTTACACAGGAGCATTAAATCTACACCTTATCTAAGACCCTCACAACAGCTCCAAGAGATATAAAGACAACCACCAATGTGAGTCAAATGAAAAACGTGACAGTAACACTGTAAACAAAACAGCCCAGGGACAGCTCGATGGCCCTGAGGCCAGAGGACACAGTCAGCTCCTGTTCCAGAGCTCTTATTTATTGGCATAGCCATGGAGACGATGCATACAACTGCTGCACGCCAAACATACTGAGATACAGCATAAAAACAACTTAGAACATGGATAATTTTGATTTCTGCATGACTTCTGCTTACCTGACTACCTGTAATTCACCCTATTTCATCCTTCTCTCCAGGAATTCAGTATTTGGAGCCAAAGGAAAGGAGAAATTCCCTGCAAAACTCATGCTAAATATATTCTTTAGGCAAGCAGGCTGACTTCTTGCAGGTAGAAAGCATGATGCTGGTAAGTCTTCAAAATTTTGGGGAACATCAGAGATCAAAAGTTGTTATTACACTGCCCTCATGTCCCAACTGTCAGGTAGTCTGGGTGTTGTTTTTCCATCCCCTCACTATAGTCACCTGCTGTGTCGAGTGTAAATATGGCAAATTTGATTTTACATTGTCAGTAGAATGAATTCTGCCAGAGAGGACCTCAGTGAGATTTCTGGTGGAAGCCACTGAATGGAAACACTGAGATTGGAGGAGGTAGGTGGGAATGAGTGCCTGGGAAGGGATTCTGCAGTCTGAAGGGGCTACAGGAAGCTGTGGCCATCACCTTCCTCTCTTCCCACTGCTCACTGCTTCCTGATCATTTTATTTCTGCGTACAGACACAGAATCACAGAATCACAGGATGTTAGGGGTTGGAAGGGACCTGCAAAGATCAAGTCCAACCCCCCTGCCAGAGTAGGATCAAAGCTAGAGCAGATCAGGCAGAAATGCATCCAGACAGGTCTGGAAAGTCTCCAGAGAAGGAGACTCCACAACTTCTCTGGGGAGTCTGTTCCAGTGCTCTACAACTCTTACAGTCAAGAAATTCTTCCTCGTGTTGAGGTGGAACTCACACTGCTTGAGCTTGAATCCATTGCCCCTCATCCTATCACAAAGCACAAGTGAAAAGAGGTTGTCCCTGCCTTCTTGATGCCCAGGCCTCATGCACTTATAGACATTAATTAGATCCCCCTAATTAATCCTAATTAGATCCCCAATCCACGGAAAAGTTGATCAAAAATCACTCTAGTGGGGATCAGAATTGTGAAATAGACTAAGAAACCACCTTTTTTTTCTTTTTTCTTTCCTTTTTTTCTTTTCATTTTTCTCCTTTCCTTTCCTTTCCTTTCCTTTCCTTCCCTTCCCTTTCCCTTCCCTTTCCCTTCCCTTTCCCTTCCCTTTCCCTTCCCTTTCCTTTTTCCTTTCCTTTCCTTATTCTTTTCTTTTTTTCTTTTC
>JANIJG010012720.1:0-13285 GCA_024611175.1 Megaceryle torquata
TTTGAGCCATTGACCACTACCCTCTGGATGTGGCCATCCAGCCAATTCCTTATCCACTGAACAGTCCACCCATCAAACCCATATCTCTCCAACTTGGCAAGTAGGATGTTGTGGGGGACTGTGTCAAAGGCCTTGCCGAAGTCCGGATAGATCACATCCACAGGTTGTCCCTTATCCACTGATGCAGTCACTATAGGTTGCCACATCAAAAACTTTATCCTCAAATTTATTGTTTTCAGACCATGCACATTACCAGGGCAAACTGTAAGTGCAGGGAGGCAAACAGCCATTCTTTGTGCCATTTGGTTGTAGCTCAGCTTTGCTTCCTTGCAGTGGGGCACTGCTTCCTCCTGTAGCCTGCCCACATCTAGTATTCAGCAGATATTTTCTTTCTAATGAAAATAAATAGATCAAAAAGTTGTTGACTGTCTTTCCTTTACAGTCTCATGAGCTGACCAGTTATTCATGGTTTTTAAGTAAATACTGGTTGTTTTCAGTGAAGGGTGAGGTGTATTGTGGCTCCATTCACAGCAAAACAATGACACCCACCAAGGACGGTTGTGTCCCTATCACCAGCTGCATTAGGTAACTTCAGGCTTTTTGCTGTTACAGCCAACAACAAACTTTCTTTGCACACATGCTCCCTGCCTCTGCTCTGATTCCTGCATTTGCTTGAGTTCATGCCTCTGTGCTAGCCTTGATTGCAGTTTCAATCTGTGCTTTTTCTAGGGCTTCTGACTGGCAAGTCTGATAGCTGTCTTTCCCAAAGCCTTAAGAAGTGTCATGTTATTTGTTGAATAACATAGGAAGCAAAACACAAGTGTCGATCTTGTGAGTTTTTGAATTGACTATAAGTGATCAAAGAATAGGTAAGCAGTCTAAAGCTCATTTGTTATGGAGAAGCAATTGCAAAGGCCTCATCATGGGATGCAAACCTTCCTAAGTTCATACTTTCTGTGGCACCATAGACCTGTACCTCCACATCTGTGTGTTTCTTCACTCTGCATTATAGCAGGAAACCCAGAGCAGCCACCACTGGCCTGCAGGGCCCTCCCACCACCCTTAGAAAGAATACAGAACCAGGCAGCAAGCCTTTCCCCTGGAGCTTTTATTTGCTTGCTTCATGTAGGGTTCAGTGTCCTGCTAGGTATTCCTTTCTTTTCTGTGTTCTAATTATAACTTCAAAATCAATATTACTTTTTTATTTCAAAATTCCATTTGGTATCTTGTACCAAAATTTCCTGCAGAGAGAGAATTCAGACTATTGGATGGACACCTTTCTTGTCACATTCTCTCCCAGATGGTCCAATCTGCTCGGCAGTTCCTGCCTGAAAGCTACTTTATCTGGCAGTGCTGCAGCAACACACGTTTGAAAATGCAAGTTCCAGATCAGCCTTGGGTAAGAACCTCAACTATGTTCTATACCTTGAAATTGTAGGTATGCAGTGGCACACAAACCACAGGTAAAGAGAATGATCATGCTACTACCACTTGCCATGTACTTTTGGAGGGAGATCCATGTTTGGTACATATTCAAAGACACAGGAGAAGTGTCTGCCTTTTCAAACTAAGGTATTTGGCAAGTTTGGCCATGGTAGTACAAACTACTTTAGACAGACATACACCATTCTCTTCTAATCACAGTGGATATGGAAAATACATCCTTCAGAGATTTTGTTTATTGCTTCAAATCCACAGCTAAGACTTTGCTCATTAGAGGGAACACTTTAATGAGTGATGGTCTACACAGAAATAGGGGGTACACAGATGAACCTCATCTAGCATTAAGGTAAATTGCCTGAGGGTCCTGCAGTATTAGCAGGTTCATGTGTGCCTTTGCACTCTAACCACACCATGTGGCTCCAGGGACATGTTCCGCAGTCAGTCAGATGTCTGAATAGAGACAGCCTTGCCACAGAGTGTGTGGGACCCTGGCTACATTTCACCACCTTCTGTCTCAGAGTAAAAGCAATAAGCAGCATAAAAGACCTGCAGTACTAAGCATTCACACAGTACTCCTGTACATTCATGGCATATTCCACTGCAAATGCTAGCCTCAGGTAAGATGCTTCGGAGGCTGGAGGGCAATCTGATGGGTTCGGTCACATTTATTTAGTGCTGTGACGTTTTTGGCAATGTTGTTGCTCACTGTTTAATCCAGGAAGCCAGCTTGGACTGAGGCCTGCAGGGTTGGCAGGTTTTGTGTCAAACCTGTATCCAAATCATCTGAAAATGTGACTAAAACTTCTACACGTCTCAAACTGGTCTTTTGCAGTGTCCCTTTAAAGAAACACTTTGGAAGCTTGTCTTGTAGCTTATTAACTAAAAACATTTTTGGACAAAAGGAGCATTTTCACAACATGTTAGTATAGTGCCTAGTGTGGTGGGTCTGACCCTCTAGGAATCACCTATACAAGAGCAGCAGTGGATCACAGTACCAATTCCCCTGTTGCTTTGCATGAAACAGGTTGAATAAACCATTAGAATGTCATACTTTTTTTTTTTTAACCAGTGCTCTCAAACTGTTCTTGGTTTCCTCTTTCTTTTTTTTGTAACTTACAGTTTTACTTGGACATATTGAAGAGTACAGTCCCTCTCCTCTTACAAATGTGAAGGGTAGCTTTATGGTATATTGTAGAAGATAACTCTCAAAATCTATATGTAACTAGAAATGTTTGTTTTGTTGCAATATATTAACACAGTGCTTTCAAATCTGTACCAGTGGCTTAGGGCAATTTCCCAAAATGCTATAAGATGTGGCTGACAAAAGCACATCCGTTCATGCTCATTCTGAATTTGCTGTTCATGGATTTTCACCTCCTCTAGAAGACAAGAAGTGGAAGTGAAAAGATTGGGAAAAAAAAAAAAAAAAGCACTAAACAAAACACTTTCAAAACAGTGGCAAAATTTGGATAAATGTTTTACACTGTATATTTATTAGGTCAAATTCTGCACTCTGTCTGGCTAAACCATCTTGCTCCAATATACTGTTTCTTAACTTTTACCAAATTACATATATACGTTACTTGCATTGAACTCTGAGAAGTCTCATCATGAGAAGTGGAATAAGAATACAAAATATGTGGGTTTGTGTTACTGGTGCATTACACAAATGCATAATTCATTGTAAATACAGTAATTTAACTTTGCTACAGAAGGTCTAATGAAGATACACCTTTGCTCAGTACCACAAATCTTGTATCAGAAACTTATTTTAAGCACAATTTGTAACTAAGAATTTGGGATTTTTTTCTTTGTAGAACTACAGGACCATTTTAATCCTCTTATTTTTTAGAAAAAGAGGTTATCATTTCTGTCATCCACATGCCATATTTATGCCTAAAAAAATGTGTCTTCCAGTCTGTTTGTTCCAGATTAATGAAATTACCATGTGAAATTCTACAGAAGTTATTGCACTTTAAGTACGTCAGGATTTGTTAATGCAGAAGAGATAAAACTGAATTCCATTTGCTCTGAAATGACAGTTTCCAAATTGCAGCAAATTCGTCAAAATGCTACCCCTATTTTTGCCTGTCCATTCCGTATGGTATTTGTAAAGAGATAAGATAGCATGAAAATTCAAATGAGTCATTTACTCAAACTTTAAGGCTGAGTATTGAGCAGAACAGTTAATGTCACATTTTCCCACTCATTTTTGCTGCAGAAATAAGAAATTCAAATCAAAAAATCAGGATGCCATTATGTTTTTATAGATCATATATCAATGTAAATTTTGAGATGGGTGCAGATTTTTTCCATAATTCTTTTTAGTTAAAAAGAAGTTTGCATAAAAGCTTTTAGAAGTGTCCCTAGGGATCCCAGTGAGGTGATGATAATTTTTTTGTTATGAATTAATATTAGAAAATTTCAGAGTAGGTAAAGTCCTAAACATTTAAAGAACTATTGCAACTTTAAGAAAAGCTCTTAAATATTTGGACTAGCATAACCAAGGGTCTGACTTTCAAAGGAACTGAATGTTCCTGATATTGATTGAATCCTAGTTCCTAATCAATTTCAAAGTAAGTGGAGGTTTAGCAATATGGAAATTTCTAGAAGAATCACTCTTCAAGAGGGGGTTTAAGGTCATGTATAAACATATGTTATAGAATCATAGAATGGTTTGGGCCGGAAGGGTCATTAAATACCATCTAGTTCCAACCCTGCTGCCATGGGCAGGAACACTGTTCACTAGACCAGGTTGCTCAAAACCCCATCCAACCTGACTTTGAACACTTCCAGGGAATGAGCATCCACAGCTTTTCTGGGCAACCTGTTCCAGTGTCTCACCACCCTCACAGTGAAGAATTTCTTCCTTAAATCTAATCTAAATCTACCCATTTTCAGTTTAAAGCCATGATCCCTTGTTCTATCACTGCATGTCCTTGTAATAAGTCCCTCTCTAGCTTTCCTTTATCTCCCCTTTAGGTCCTGCAAGTCTGCTATAAGGTCTCCTCTGAGCCTTCTCTTCTCCAGGTTGAACAACCCCAACTCTCTCAGCCTGTCTTCATAGGAGGGGTGTTCCAGCCCTTTGATCATCCTTGTAACCTTCCTCTGGACTTGCTCCAACAGGTCCATATCCTTCTTATGTTGAGTGCTCCAGAGCTGGACGCAGTACTTGCAGTACTCCAGGTAGGGTCTTAAGAGAGTGGAGCAGGGGACAAAATCACCTCCCTCAATGTGCTGGTTGTGTTCCTTTTGATGTAGCCCAGGATATATGATTGGCTTTCTGGGCTGCAAATGCACATTGCTGGATTGTGTTGACTTTCTCATCAGCCAACACCTCCGAGTCCTTCTCCTCGGGGCTGCTCTTAATCCATTATCTGCCAGGCTTGTATTTGTGCTTGGGATTGCCCCAGCCTGTGTGCAGAACCTTGCACTTGGCCATACTGAACATCGTGAGGTTTGTACAGGTCCACCTCTCAAGCCCATCAAGGTCCCTCCTTCCAGTTTTATTTTTCCCCTTAGACTTAGACTGAGTTTGTCTCACTTGAAGAACTGGTGTCATTTCCAGATTCTTTTTGGTTTAGCTATAGGTTCATCATATCCTTTTCCCCTTTTTGAAGCTTTGTTTCATGCATTGTAATACTTGTTCCCTTTGAGAGGAACAAAATACATAATGAAATTAAGTTCTTACTTGGAATTACAGGACGTGTGTATTGCATTTTAGATTTCATAGCAAAGGATATCTAGGCTGTACCTGTGGCAGATGATTAGAACAGTGGTCCATAGAGAGCCATTAGTACTGATATGGAGCATATCACATATAGTCAGTCTTCATTCATTCAGGAATTTTGACAGCCTAAGGCAGGGAGGTTTGGACATACAGTATTTTGCTTGCATTTGCTTAATTTTTGAGCCATATATCCCTGTATTTTACTGGTACGTTGTCAGGGGAGCTATTAATCTGAATTACATGGTGATGATTTCATTAAAAAAACCAAAAAAAAAAGTTACAGGAATTGCTTCTTTTGGGAGGAAATTATCCCATCACTTAGTGGAAAACATTACCTGATGTTAAATTGTTTATCAAAATGAATACATGAAAAATTAATACAAAGAATATGACAACAAAGAATTTAGATAAGAACTTGAAACTAGGGATATGGCAATATTTCCCCATTTTTTCAGTGCTAAGTCAAGGCCATGTAAGCAATTTTATGTCTAACATTTGGCCTCATAGGGATAGCTACTAATAATCAATTACATGGCCCAGTTATGATAATAGCTGACATTGTGTATAACGTTGGCAGTTTCCTAATGTACCAAATAAGGAAATTTCAAGTGTAAAATGTCCATTTATACCATCATTTCTGAAAGAAAGTGCTTCCCTACAAGGTTGCTTAGTTTCACTTGTGCTTATGAATTGGAGTGGTGCTCTTCTGTTAAGGAAATTGGTTTTGGATTTTGCCCAGGCAAATTTGCTGCATTGGCACTAGTGGGTGCAGAGAAAGAAACCCCCTGAAAACTCTGACTTTTAGAGAGTTGACCTTGTATCACAAGGAATGAACCCAGGATGCAGCTGGAGAATTGTGCTAGAACACTGCACAGCCAGGTGCAGCGATGCTTTGGTGCTTACTGCTTCTGCTCTGGCGGTGCCTCCCAGGCAGGCCCTGGGGATGCAGCTCATATCACAGCTGACCCCTGACTTTCTAGGTTAGTCAGGACACTGGAGCTCCAGTTACCTTCTTTCCAAGCAACAGCAAAATGCCATTATGCTCCTTTTCTGGAACAGACAGATTCATGAGGAGAATAACTTTCAGTCCCAGAAGTTAATAAAATTCATTAAAAATTTGGGCTGCCAAAGGAGGAACACTACAATATATATATAAGCCATAAATATATTAAAAGTGCATGAGCTGCAGTGGTTAGTATGATGTCTTCTGGGAAATGGATTTCATTTTCCATTTCTTTCAAGATTTGTTGTACTGTTTTGAGTGACAGAAACTCAGATCTATAGAAAATTGAATGTTTCAAAAGTATGTTCTTTTCCCCGGGCGGGCACTCTGGTAACCTGAAGGAATATTGATCCTCTATCTTTGGTGATGACAAATCAGATGGACTTTTAAAAATACCCCCAAATAATATTTTAATTGCACAAGTGTTAGCGAATTTTTACGGTGATCTTTCTAGATTACTATGGTATAATAATTTTAAGTATAAATAACATAAGAATCACATCTTTTAAGTTAAACTGCTACCTTGAAACCAAAAAAGCATCCTTTGTCTCCAGTTCTTGGACTTTATTCAGTCAACCTCTGAAGAAACAGAACGTGTTTTTTATATAAGTAGACCAGTGTTGAACACATGGGGTTATTTGCATGCTGAATTTGGGGGGTTGGACTCAAAGATCTCTGAGGTCCCTTCCAACCCCTGACGCCCTGTGATACCTGTGAATTTTAAGTTAAGATTTGACATAACAAAGGATATTACAAGGAACTATGGTGAAGTTTAAAACAATCAGTATAAAGCTAAAGTTTATTGCCTGTACTGTTCTTGCAGATCAAAGCTATGCTAATGTAGTCTATAGCTACTTTAGTATTTTGTAGCCTCTCATTCCCTCAGTGCATGTTTTAAGCATGATTTGCTCACTTTATATTATAATAACTTGAAAAAGCCTTCTGCATTGAATTGGCCTCCTGAGGTAAAAAGTCACGGAGATGTTAAGTCTCACATTGCTTGCTCCAGCTTCATTATGTTTGATGAAAGAAATATCTTGGTCATATCTTGTAACTTGCAGTACTTCCTGAATAACTGGATTGCTATAAGGAAGGACATCTTTTACCCAGATAATGAAATTGTATCCTAGTTATTTCCCTGGTCTTCTTTGTGTGATACATACAGATGGTTGGCAGTGTGTTAACAACTACTGCACAGCATGATGGAAAGCTTTGAAAAGGAATTTTGTCTTTAGGGATGGGTGAGTGGAATCTTCATGGTTTTCCTGAAAGATGTACTGTGTAGCTTTTTATTCTCTGTGCAGGAAGAGGTGTGTGTATATTCTAAATATAATTATGGGTCAGGGTGTAAATGCTAGGCTCTGTGAACTCCATGACTGAAATCAGACCTATCAATTATGTCAGTGGGAGTTTACTGCCAAGATCAAAAGTAGATTATAGGCCTGGCAAAGGCTGTACTCATGGAGCATTGCTGGTGCATCTTGATTTGCTTCCCTAGCAAAAAGCATGTTACTAATGTAAATGCAGCAGATTGCAGTGAGTGAAAGATGCTCCTTTGAATAAAAGTGTTGTCCTTACAACTGTATCTGCACTACAGATTTTGCTTATGCAGATAGTCATGTGTCAGTTTTGTCCATGCTCATGGCAAGAGTATTTAACAGCTCTGATTCATAATCACAGAAGCCTGGCCTTTGATAAATGGACTATCAGGGCTAAGCTGAGCCCTTGCCCTATGCTCTGTTGAAGGGGTTGAGCGCCCATGAGATTCTGTGCCATGCAGGACACGGATCGAGAGTTACTCAGCTGGGACAACTCCAGATAATCCAATGGGCATACAAATCCTCAGTCAGTCATAAAATTAAAATTGCAAAGGACATTTTTCTTTCTGATTTTTGTTTTGGTAAGGAAATAGAAAAATCAACTCCTAGCAGAAGCGTAATTTGCCCTGAAACCATTGGATGAAATATTCTTGGTCTTTCTCATGGGTATAAACCAAAATTATTAGTTTAAAAAAATATTACAGCTTTTCAGTGAACACACTATAAGTGCTCCAGTTTCTTCATTTTTGCCATACTAGAGCATGGGGTTTGAACCTAAGGGATTGCAGGGCATTAAATGTGGAAGGATTGAGAGGTGATGAATGGAGAATCTTTGTTACACAAAGAAGTAGAAAGTATTGATCAAAAAATGCTCTGAGACAAACCAATTAGGGACCCATTGTCAGCAAAATGACCTGCTTATCTATCTGTCTTTCAAATTAAATGTAAAACTTAGGTCCACATCATTTGTGACCATTTTAAACACTTGAGCAATTTTCCTGAAGTCTGAATGCTGTTAATTTTGGTCTCCTGGCCAAACTCCAAACTGAATAATTACTCTGCTAACTCCTTTTCTAAATGACAGCAACAGCTTCATTGGGAACAAATGCATTCATAGTTTGCTGACCTAAACTGCTCTTATATTACTATGCACTATTAACTGTTGCTGCTTTTCAGGCCATGGCTGTCTGCATTTTCATGGTGGATTAAATGGTCTTTGGATAAAGCATGTATATCTTTAGTTTGTTTAAAAGGCTTTGGGACAAAAGGTGCTGTATGTATAAATGCTATCATAGAAATAATTTTAGACCCATAATATGCAGGCATTGAAGGGTGTTTACTGAATAAAGAAAGTGTTGGCATTCAGTGATGTAGCTGGATGAAGGAATGAGACTATTTAGGAACAGAATGCGTATGCTCATGGGTTGCGAAGCTGGTGGCCGCTGATTTTCATGAAAAGGGTACTTTCACTGAGAAGCAGAGCAAAATTGGAAGCAAAGGGAGAGTACAGATTTGCTAGAAACAGGAGTCTGAGTGCTTAGTGGATACCTGTTTCTGTATAATGAGGCTAGCTAGCAAGATACACTTTGGGTTATTTTCCAGATGATAAAGCTGTTGAGAAGTTTGATAAATTACAGAAATTCTATGTGTGGTTTCTTAATGTTCTGTATTTTGTTCTAATTATGTTATGGCTTCTTTTACAAAGGTCCATACTATGCCTGAAAGGTGAGGGGAAGCCTGAAACAGTGTAAGATATGAGCAAGTGGCTTTTATAGGCTTTACCTTCCTACTGTGCTCTTTATTTACAGCATCACCCTTCGCTTCCAGTGCTCTGGTTGTTGTATAGCACCTGGACTACTTCCCTGGGGTGGTTTTAAGTTTATATACTCAACTGCACAGCTATTTCTAAAAATACAGAATAGTCTAAACAGAAACAATGAAATGAAAAAGTTATTTACGTGAACCTGTTATAATTGCAGGAGAGCCACATGGCAAGAAAGCACTCCTATCTAATCCCGAGAATGGTTACAGGGGCAGCAAAGAACAGACTTTAACACAAAGGGCTTGGCTTTTTTTTTTTTTTTTTCCTTTTGTCCCAGTGATGTGAGTAGAAGCACTGTCTGATCTTTTCAGAAAGCCTGAAAGTGAACTATGCTGTAGAGCTGGAGAATTTTCTTCCTGTTGATGACTTGAGTTTAGCAAGTACAAAGCAGAGCTTCACTCCCATTATCCTAAGTATAAGCAGCATCTTCCTCCTTCAGTGGTTAGCAGATTTATAGTCAGGAAAAATCAGAAATTTATTTCCAGTACCAAAGCTATTATTAAAATATTTTTAAGTGACTCGAAGCCATATCAGTACTTAGCCAAGAAGATACAACCTTCTACAGAGAGCTGGTGAGGTCTTGACCCAGTAATGTAGTCCAGTGGCACAGACAGTCCAGGCTCCTTTGCAGTTCCCCACCATCTCTGAGTGAGTGGCTGTATCAAATCTGTGCTGTGTTCCACTGGCTTGTTCAGGACCCATGTGGGAGATTGTCTGGGTCCAAATGTTTATCAGCAGTAATACTGCGGTGGTTTGAGCTCCCCAGTTTCTTTCTACCTCAGTGAATGAGGATGCCATCTCCAAACTACAGCTAATGGTTTGAGCATCAGCCTTTTGGCCGTGGATTTTTAAAGTGTGGGGAAACTGTGGGGAAGTGCAATATGCAGAGGAAAAAAAAAGGATTTAAAAATATTACATGGAATAAAGATGTGTGCGCTACATTCATGCATTCCTGGTGAACACGGACATGACTATTCAGTATCTTCCAGTTGGGTAACTGGTACCAGAACTCTTAAGTCCCTACAGTTCTTCTGTCCTAACATTGAAGCATATATTGCAGAAGTGTTCAGTTCATTGGTTATCTGAAATTATCATCATACATTGCTAGGATCTGTTCTTAGTGCTGTTAGGATGTATTGATGCGCTTTCTTTTTTAATTTCTCTCTTATAAAATTGTACTGAAATTCTGTGTTCTTTATAAATAGGAAAGTATCAATTCTGTCCAAAATGTCAAAGTATGTCAACAAGGGAAAGAACAAAAAAAAAATTGTATTGTGCACATTACCAGTCAAAGGGACTGCTGACCAGTATGAATGGTCTCCTAATCCCTACCAGACCAAAAAAAAAAAAAAAAAAAAAAAAAAAAAAAAAAAAAAAAAAAAAAAAAAAAAAAAAAAAAAAAAAGAAAAAAAAAGAAAAAAAAGAGCCATTTAGAGAAACTGAAGCATCTTTGAACAGTCTGCTCTGAGTAAAATGGATTCATTTTGGAACAGACTTTATTTGTTCTGAATAATTTGATGAGCTTTATTTAATTGGCAGACACAACAATAACCAATCTTAACACATTTCCCAGAGGCTCTGAATCATGTTAGAGCCCTTTTGCACTGTTAAGTGGTGACTAGTTATCCTCTTTCAACATCTGTTTTTAGTTATCTTGCCAAGTATCCATCCATTGATGCTATAATATGATGTTAAACATTTAAAATTACAAACCAGCTTCAGGATGGTGCCTGAGCAGCATTTAGCTCTCTCTCACTTTGAATTTTTTTACTTTGTATATCATGTACAGAGCTTTAAAAGGAAACACAAAAATCTATTAGTAAAAGGGAAACACAGCCAGGGAAAACTACATCATTAACAATCTCAGAAGACTTACAGATTCTCATTTGGATTTCAGTAGGATATAGGCATCTAAATCACAGGGGAAAATCAGCACTCTTTTACCCAAACAGAAACAATCGACAGCCTTTTCCTTCCTTTCAATAATAGTCTCATTCAGTGATGTCAAATTATATTGGAAAACCTATTAAAACCTAAGTAAAATTTACGTGTCAGCAATTCTTATTCTGAAATAGGAGATAATGGAGACACAACACTGCAAAATTTGGGTCCCGGGATAAGTCAGTTATTTTTGACTTTAAGCATAAGCCCTGGATATTAAGAATATCAGTAGATTCCCAAACTTTTATAAGAACCAAGTAATCTTTTCACTAATATTCTCAATCATAAGCAATAAAGGATCTTCTGTTGATCTTAAGTTTTCATTCTAACTACTCTGTAAATAAACAGCTTAGTAAAACAACTTCAGTCTGAACAGAATTCAGACCACAATGTACTCCTTATTATATACAAAAAACATGTTGCTTACCCAACTTCGCCTTACTTGATGATATATTCCAGTTTGGCATAAACTATTTTGTAAAATGAAAATTGACAAAAAACATTAATGAAGAGTCTCTCCTTATAAACAGTGGATGCATATCACAAGCAAATGTTTCTCAACTTTATATCCTGTTCAACAGAAGGCACAACTCTGTCATATATTTGAATTGCTGTGTTTTCAAAATTGGCATGTTCTTCAAAATATTGCTAAATAAGATCATCGTGTACCACATTCTTGTGCCAAAATACACTATGTAAGTAAGTCACATATGCATTTAGGCATCTAGGACAGGATCTCAGAATTTGCTTTTTTTAACTATAAAATAACAAGCATCTATTATAAGCTAAATGCTCTTCTGTCTGTGAGACAACCATAACATTAATCTACCCAAACTCAGTAGAATGGCTTCTCTCAAATTATAGCAAATTATAAGAGATAAAAGGGCAAGAGAGAAAAGATTTAGGCCAAGATCCTGGCCATTTCTAAGTCAACAGCTGATCTGTCATTCCCTAAAGGAGACCAGTATTTTGCCTATAATGAACAGTTACTTTGAAGCTGGCTTTATGGCAGAATGAAAAAATAAGGAACTGGTTATGAGGGAGATAAGATTTACTGTTATGACCAAGGATGCATAAGCTGGTGTGCAGATGAAAATGTGCAGAGGAATCTACATGGTACAGGAAAACAGGTCCATGCGATAAAATATTAATTTTGAGGGCCATAAAAATAAAAAGTGACCCCCTGATATGAGATTTAATTGATCAGATACAGAGATAAATACAAAACCACTGCTCAAGTAAATGTTTCTATAATAAAGAAGCAATTAGTGGGGTTGTTATCTTACCATCAGTTGTGACTGAGAATATTATAAGTCTAATTTGCAGGATTTCATTAAGGAATACTCTGAAAAGCATGATTTTGTGGAAGGAAATCAACCTGGATTTTAGGCAGAAAGGTTCTACATCATTAGTTTTCTTGCTTTCTTCAAGGATACAGTGTCACAGCTGTGGCTGGCACAGATGATACAGGGGATGTAATGCAGGGCATGCTGAAATGGATGAAGATGATTCTGTGCTTTAGTGAGAACTGCACATCAGGAGAAAAAGCTTGTAATGGATAAAATTCCAGTTTTGAACAGGATACTGAATGTGAATATTAGAAAAATGTACATTTCCTTAAGGATCTGAGAGAGACCTCTTTTGTTTGTCACTGCAGCTAACTACATGGGATGGCAATGTCAATTTTAAAATAATCACTTGCTTACAAAACCAAAACTGAAGGTTAAAAAAAGCCAAACTGAAGCACTGTGGAGTGCTGCAATGGATGGCTATAAGCTCTACAAATGGAATAGGCAAGATAGAAAGGGCGGTGGGGTGGCTCTCAATATTAGGGAGTGTTTCGATTGCATGGAGGTCAACAAGTGTGATGGACTGGTTGAATGTTTATGGGTAAAGTTGAGGAAGGCCAGCGAGGCGGATATCCTGTTGGGAGTCTGTTATACACCACCCAACCAGGATGAAGGGGTTGATGGATTGTTCTGTAGGCAACTGGCAGAAGCCGCAAAATCTCAAGCCCTTGTTCTTGT